>CM035444.1:46817495-46822495 GCA_020310875.1 Ceratopteris richardii | reverse complement strand
TGTTCTTTTCTTCCTCTTTTCATCCTTCAACTCTTCATGAACTGAAAACTGTAAAAATGATCATTTCTGGTAACATTCCGGTGACTTTCCTGTAATCTTCCGGTACTGTTCCAGTGACCTTCCGGTACTGTTCCGGTGCCTTCCGGTGACCTTTTTTAAGGAAATTTTTGCTGACGTCTCTGCGGACTTAAAGACCTTCAATTGTTGATTGTCTTGCACCAACAGCTCCCCCTCAATCATCAATTGAGGTTTTCTCTGTCTTCTTTATTCCTGCCATATCTTTAAACCTTTGTAACTTAGGTCCATCCAAACTTTTTGTAAGCATATCAGCTATCTGATCTTTCGTTGAAGTATGGATTACTTCAATCTCTTTATCCATCACCTTCTCTCTTAGAAAGTGATACTGAATCTCAATGTGTTTAGTCCTGGCATGAAAAACAGGATTAGCAGCTTAATATAATGAACTCATATTATCTCCAAATATAATTGGAGTCCTCTGTATAGTGTCAAAATTCTTCATTAAAGTCTTTAGCCAAATCACTTCCTTTGCGGCTTCAACCATGCCTTTGTACTCAGCTTCGGTAGAAGACAAAGCAACTGTATGTTGCTTCTTGGAACACCATGAGATTAGCTTATCTCCCACATAACACATGTATCCATAGGTTGACCTTCTGTCATCTGGATTACCTGCCCAATCTGCATCACTGTATATTTTGATATTTGTATCTGATGTAAAACCATAATACAAACCTTCTTTGAGTGTACCCTTGATGTACCTCAACACCCTTTGTCCTGCAATCCAATGTTCTTTCCTTGGACAGTGCATGAATTGAGACAATACTCCTACTGCATATGATAAATCAGGTCTGGTTAAAGTAGCATAGATAAGACTACCAACCAAACTCTGATATTGTCTCACGTCCTTTAATTCTTCACCTCCAAACTTACTCAGTTTGTGATTCACCTCCATTGGAGTAGGTGCTATCCGGCAATCATTCATTTTAAACTTGATTAACAAGTTCTTCAAATATCTTTCTTGGGTCACGAATACTCCATGCTGAGTATATGTGATCTCCATACCCAAGAAGTAAGACAAGTCTCCCAAGTCACTTATCTTGAACTCCTTTTCCATTTGCTTCTTGAGTCTTTGTATACCTGACTCATCTGTTCCTGTAAGGATTATATCATCAACATATATGCACATGTATATGAAACCATTATCACTTGCTTTTATAAGCAGACTACTATCTGCTTCAGACACCTGAAAACCAAGTTCTTTCAAGAACTTTACAAGTCTATAATTCCACGCTCTTGGCGCTTGCTTCAAGCCATACAAAGCTCTCTTGAGCTTGCACACATGATCTGGATACCTTTTATCTCTGAACCCTTGAGGTTGCTCCATGAACACATCATCTGAAATATATCCATTTAGAAAAGCATTTTTCACATCTAACTGACATAACTTCCAACCTTTGCTCGCAGCAACAGCTATGAGCGTTCTGATAGTTGTCATCTTTGCTACTGGACTATAAGTCTCATCATAATCAACTCCATATGTTTGAGCAAACCCTTTGACAACAAGTCTAGCTTTGTATCTAGACACACTTCCATCTGCAAATCTTTTGGTCTTGT
Organism: Ceratopteris richardii; assembly: GCA_020310875.1. Taxonomy (NCBI): domain Eukaryota; kingdom Viridiplantae; phylum Streptophyta; class Polypodiopsida; order Polypodiales; family Pteridaceae; genus Ceratopteris; species Ceratopteris richardii. Next base: position 46,820,863 of record CM035444.1, on the reverse strand, counting down.
AGACCCACTTACATCCAATAATCTTCTGGCTATTTGGTTTAGGAACTAAATCCCATGTTTGATTTTCTACCAATGCATCATGTTCTTCCTGCATAGCTCTCTCCCATTTTTCCTTACCTTTTGCCTCTTCATATGTAGAAGGGTCTTCATCTGCTTTCACTATGTAAGCATAATCTTTCGTAGCCAAAAATGAAGTATCATAACTGTACCTTGTAGGTTGCCATCTATTTCTTGATGACCTTCTGAGTTCTCCAGTCCTTGAGGATTCTGGTTCTTCACACTCAGGATCAAATCTTGGCCTCTGTTCAACTTCTTCCTGCACTTCATAATTTTCTTCTTCATCAATTATTTTAACCTTTGATTTACCTTTCTTTTGACTCATTTCTTCTTCATCACCTGTATTGACATTAACTGTTCCTGCATACCAAGAACTTTGCTCATCAAACGTAACATCTTTCGATACCAGAAAATGTTTTGTGGATGGATTCCACAACCTGTATCCCATCTGTCTGTCATCATAACCAATGAAAACATCTTTTTCAGCTTTAGGTTCTAATTTGTGTCTTAATTGTGATGGCACATATGCATATGCCACACATCCAAATACTCTGCAATGATCCAGGGTAGGTCTTTTACCCCACCAAGCTTCATATGGTGTCATACCCTGCAGGGCTTTACATGGTAACCTATTGACCAAATAAGTAGCTGTATTTACAGCTTCAGCCCACAAATAATTAGGGCAATTTTTCTCATTCATCATGGACCTTGCAAACTCAACAAGAGTCCTATTCCTTCTTTCTGCTACACCATTTTGTTGAGGAGAATATCTGCAAGTAACTTCTCTTTTTATACCTGCATTCCATAAGTAGTCACTGAATTCGTTGGAGAAATACTCTCCCCCTCCATCTGATCTTAATCTCTTCAGTTTATGACCTGTAGTTCTTTCTGCATACGCATGATAATGTTTGAATGTATTGAATACTTCTGAATTATCCTTGATCACATAGATAGTGATCCATCTAGTAGCATCATCAACATAAATCACATAATATCTTGATCCATTTATACTTAAATCCTTTGATGGTCCCCACACATCTGTGTGTACCAACTCAAGCTTCTCTGAGTGCATAAAACCATGCTTGGAATAAGAATTCTTATGAGCCTTACCAAATTGACATGCCTCACATTTGTATGTCATATGTTGACCTGCAACATTAGGCAATCCAAGCACTGAGCCATTGTTAATCATATCTTTAATACCTCTTTCATTGAAGTGTCCAAGCCTCTTGTGCCAAAGATCTAACTCAGAAATTTTCTGTCCTTCATATGTAAACATGGCCTGACCAATGTTTCCTTGAATCTTCAGTGTAAACAGTCTTCCTTCTTTCTTTCCTGAAACAATCTGTTTATACCCTTGACTGGGATCTTCCACGTATACTCCTTCATTAGTGAATCTTACTTCATATCCCTTTTCAACAATTTGTCCTACACTTATCAAATTCTTAGGAATTGTAGGAACATACAGAACCTTACCCAATAAGGTACTGCCGTCTTTGGCTTTCACTGATCCAATCGACTTCACTTTATGCTTTGTGTTGTCACCTGTTTGAACAACATGATTAGAAACTTTATTCTCCAAATCAATCATCAATGATATGTTTCCACTCAGGTGATTACTACATCCTGAGTCAATGTAGAAGACTCTTTGATCTTCATTCTGCCTTTCACAAGTAGCATTCAATATCAATGTTGAATCCTCCTTCTGTTCTGAAGCGTAATTGTAGTAGGTATTGTTATATTGTTGACTTTGGAATCCTCTACCTGCATTTCTTCCAAAGTAACTCCTACCACCTCTGCCTCTGAAATTTCCTCTTTGATTTCTGCCACCTCTTCCTCTTGCATTGTAACTTTGACTATATCCATTATTACTTTGAGTATTGTGCCAACAATCATTAGCTAAATGATTTGTCTTACCACAAATCCAGCATGCTTTGCCTCCATCTTTGTTGTTTCTGCCTCTTCCTCTACCTTTGCCACCTCCTCTTCCTCTTAGGAAGTTGGCTTGGCTAGTTGTTCCTTCATCTTCATTTGCTTGTTGCTTTCCTTTGCTATTCTTCTTTTTATCTTTCGAGTACATTGCGTGACCTGCACTCTTGTCACCATCTCCTTTAACATCATTCTCAAATGTTAGCATATGACCTAACAACTGATTTAAATCAGGAGTGAAATGGTCAAGTGATAATTCCGTAGACAAAATAAACGGCTTCCATTTGTCATCACCTCTTAAGCTTGTAAGAATTTGCCTTACCAATTTATCCTCTTCGATATCTTCATCAACAGCACCTAATGCATCTGCAATGTCTTTCATTCTTGTCACATAGTCTGAAACGGACTGAGAAGCCTTCTTCTTGAAGGTTGTAAACTCTGCCCATAAGGATGCCTTTCTTGACTTAGTAGTATTCTGGAAATGCTCCTCCAATGCATTCCAAATGTCCGTTGCACTTTCAAGACCTCGAATATGAGGTAACAAGTAATCATTGACTGCCATATAGATAATGCTCCTAGCTTGAGCATCTTTCTTCATCCAGTTTTTCAAATCTGCTAACTCTTCCCTAGTCGGAACACTAGGATCTCTGAACTGTGGCTTTTCTTCTTCTCCTGTGATATAAGCTATCAAATCTTTGCTCATAAGATGAGCTTCCATCCTCATTGACCACGCAGGATAGTTTTCCCTATCCAGTTTCTCTATCTGCAGAGAATCTCCCATCTTGTGTCTTCCTGTGTATTTGAAATCTTCAACCTTTATGAATAATATATGTACCTTTGCTTCGAATTAGACTCCGTTTGTCTTTCTTGATGTCGTATGATCTCTTCCTCAGGTTTCGCCTTCAAGCTTTCACCTTTTAGTTCTTTGATTGTTGAATTCTTTGTAACCGCAGCAATTGGGAACCTCCTTTCTTTGATTTTGGTGTCTCCTGCTCTGATACCACTGATGGAGAGTGTTAATCTCCAAAAGAATAACCTACTCTTGTGATTAGAGCACCTCTATACCAAGAGTAAGTCAAAACTTCACAACACAAAAATCTGCTGCACAATTTCTTCAAATTAATCTATCAAATGCGGAAAGATTTTTATGAAAACTTTGTATGGAGTGTTGCCTAGAGATTGCGCACCTCCTTCAAGTTAAAGTTACTCAAAAGGTTTAGTATAACTTGAGAAATCACCTTCACAAGTTACCTATGTCTGAAACTGTCATTCTGAACAGTTGACTTCACACCTGTAACTTCTAAGACTTGGTTCTCCTTGAATAGAACCCGTTTAAGCAAATGCTTCTGGTTACGAGTACCTTATCTTCTAACTTAAAGATT
>CM035444.1:46787495-46799995 GCA_020310875.1 Ceratopteris richardii | reverse complement strand
TTCATCATTTGTCCTTTGATGTGTCTTATTCCCTGAACATCATTTCCTGTAATAATGATGTCATCAACATAGACACACAAATATATTACCTCTGAATTGTTCCTTTTGATAAACAATGAAGTATCTGCTTTACTCATTATGAATCCTTGGTCTAGGAGATAGGTTGTCAACCTGTAATTCCATGCTCTAGGTGCCTGCTTCAATCCATACAGAGCCTTCTTCAATTTACAAACATGATTTACCTTATTTGGATCTTCATAGCCAGGTGGTTGTGACATGTAGACTTCTTCAGATATCCATCCATTCAAGAATGCATTCTTCACATCCAATTGGTACATGTTCCAATTCTTGGATGCAGCTACACATAACTCTGATAGTTGGCATCTTGGCCATAGGAGAAAATGTCTCCTCATAATCAATGCCTTGGGTTTGTGCAAAACCCTTGGCTACCAACCTAGCTTTATACCTGTTTATTGTTCCATCTGAGTTCCTCTTGAGTTTGTAGATCCATCTGGATCCTATTACTTTCATGGAGTCCTTCTTGGGTACCAAGTCCCAAGTGTCACTCTCCTTGAGAGCCTCCATTTCTTCATTCATTGCTTCCTTCCATTCTGGTTTAGTAATTGCTTCTTCAAATGTACCTGGTTCTTCATTCAAGAGATCCTTTGCAAGATATACAGAATGCTTGGTTACAAGTGAAGTATCATACCCATACCTAATAGGTTTTTTCTTTTCTCTCTGAGATCTCCTCATAGCTTGAGTTGAGGATTCTGGATTATCTTCTAGTTGCTTCATCTTCATCTTCCCTTTGGATTTCCAAGCCTTGAACTCTTCAATGTTGATGGTGTCTTCATCATCTGAGCTTGTGTCCTCTTTCTGAATTGGTTCTTGCCTGATAAGTTTGGGAAAATCTTCTTCCATGTCATAAGGTAGACTAACTTTCCTGCACTCATTCTCATACCATGAATCATTCTCATCAAAGATGACATCTCTGCTTACCTTGAAGCCTTTGTTTGAGGGGTTGTAGAATCTGTATCCCTTCTGATTCAAATCATAACCAATGAAGATACACTTTTCAGCTTTAGGGTCTAGCTTTCCCCTTACCTGTGAGGGAATATGCACATATGCAACACAACCAAAGATTTTGCAATGATCCAGAGATGGTCTCTTACCATGCCAAGCCTCATAGGGTGTCATTCCATCAAGTGTCTTTGATGGCAACCTGTTAATTAAATATGTGGCAGTAGATACACTCTCTGCCCAAAGATAATTTGGCAATTTCTTTTCATTTAGCATAGACCTAGCTGTCTCTACAATGAGTCTATTCCTCCTTTCAGCTACCCCATTTTGTTCAGGTGAGTACCTTGTAGTAATCTCCCTCTTGATGCCTCTTTCCTGCAAGAAATCTTCAAAGTCTTTGGAGAAATATTCTCCACCACCATCTGACCTTAGTTTCTTCAAATGTCTACCTGTTTGATTTTCAACTAGTGCAAGATATTTTTTGAAACAATTAAATACTTCATCTTTATCTTTCATGTAGTATAAGACAGTCCACCTGCTATAGTCATCAATGAAGGACACATAGTACCTTGATCCAGATATGTAGTAATCTCCCTCTTGATGCCTCTTTCCTGCAAGAAATCTTCAAAGTCTTTGGAGAAATATTCTCCACCACCATCTGACCTTAGTTTCTTCAAATGTCTACCTGTTTGATTTTCAACTAGTGCAAGATATTTTTTGAAACAATTAAATACTTCATCTTTATCTTTCATGTAGTATAAGACAGTCCACCTGCTATAGTCATCAATGAAGGACACATAGTACCTTGATCCAGATATGGATGGCTCCTTGCTAGGTCCCCAAACATCTGTATGTACCAATTCCAGATAATCTTCATGCATAAAACCTTTCTTGGTATAGGGCAATCTGTGTGACTTACCAAATTGACAAGCCTCACACTTGTATATCATGTGTTGCTTGGATACATTAGGTATCCCAAGCACACATTGATCCCTGCTCATTTGTTTTATGGTCCTCTCTCCAATGTGACCTAATCTCTTGTGCCAAATTTCCAATTCTGATAGGGTTTGATCCTTATAGTTGTACAAAGCAATATTCTTAGTGTCTTCAAGTTCAAAGGTAAACAATCTACCTGATTTCTCACCCTTGGCTATCCTTCTGAATCCATGTCTTGGATCCTCCACATATGCACCATGTTGAGTGAACCTGACCTGTAGACCTTTTTCCACAATCTGACCTACACTCATCAGATTCTTGGTGATTGTTGGAACATACAACACTCTGCTTAATAGATTCTGATTACCATCACTAGTTTTGACATTGCCTACTTTAACAACTGAATGCTTAGTGTCATCACCTGTCTGCACTTGATGCTTGCCTTTGGGTTCTTCCAAATCAGAGAGTAAGGCAACATTTCCAGCTACATGGTTAGAGCAACCTGAATCAATATAGAACAAATGATCATCATTGATACCTGACTTAGATGTCATGTTCATGATCAACAAGGAATCATCTTGCTCCTCTGCATAATTGTTGTAATCCTTCCTATTTCTGTATCCACCTTGATAGTTGCCATTGTGATTGTAGTTGTTGTTATAATTATTGTTGTAGCCATGGTAGCCTTGAGATTGATTGAATCTGCCTCTGCCTTGAGAGTATCCTCCTCTTTGGTGACCTCTTCCTCTTTGGTTCTTGTAGTTTTTGTAGCATTCATCTGTGGTATGGTTAGACAAGCCACAGATATTGCATGGAGATTGATTGTAGGGTCTCCCCCTACCTGACTTACCTCCTCTGCCCCTACCTCTAGATGATCTGCCTCTCCCTGCATAGTTTGCTTGGGAGGTAGATCCTTCTTCATCAACCTTCTTGCTTTTACCTTTATCTTTTACCTTCTCATCAGTATAAAGGGCAGAGGGATTGTTACCTTTTGATTGCTCTCCATTCTTTGTGATCTTTGCTTCATGTGTAAAGAGTTGTCCAATCAGAGTGGTTAGATCAGGTGCTTGGATGTCCATGTATAAGTCCATTGCTGTGGTAAAGCTCTCCCACTTGTCATCTGCCTTTAGTCCATTGATCACTTGTCTGACTATTTGCTCTTCCTCAATCTCTTCTCCAACACTTGCAAGTTGATCTGCAATGTCCTTGACTTTGGTGACAAAATCTGAGACACATTGTTTTGATTGCTTCCTAAGAGTTGTAAACTCAATCCATAGCTGATTCTTTCTGGCTCTTGTGCTTGATGAAAAATATGTTGACAAGGTTTCCCAAGTCTCTTGGGAAGTTTTGCAATTCCTTATATGTGGTAGAAGGAAATCAAAAATAGAGTTTAGAAGATATGACCTTGCCAAAGCATCTTTTGCACACCATTGGTTGAGCCTCTCATGTTCATCCTTTGTTGGTAGGCCTCTAGTCTTGAATGAGGGCAATTCCTCATCTCCTGATATGAATCCATACAAGCTCCTCCCTTGTAGATAGGTCTTCATCCTTAGAGACCAATCTTGGTAGTTGTTTCTGTCTAATTTGTCAATGAAGGAAGGGAAACCATCACCCATGATTACCTTATATGCTCTGATACCACTGTTGGAAGTGATGGCTGGATGCACTCAGAAGATCAAGTTGGTGCTGCTAGACCTGCTTCACACCTGCCCTCCTTTCTCTTCAGATATGCTTAGAAGACTCCTTGAGCTTCCAAATGATACCAAAATATGCTATATGTACTTTGGAAATGAGTTGAGTAATGATTAGATCAAAACAGACTACTTGTGACTTCAAGAATCCTGAAAAACTTGCTATTTTGGTATTGACACCTGCTCAGAGTTATGCTCAGTGTGGCCAGCACACTTAAAATTGATCTAATTGCTTTTGGACATAATCAATTAGCTTAACAAGATTTCATTTGCAAGTGGAATGAGAGGAAATGACAAACTATACTCTGAGAAATCAATTTAGCAAACTTAGGGACATCCCCGACATTTTAGGAACTGTACAGAGAAATACCAGAGATCACTTCGACCGCAATTTCTCTCAGATGGTTGATCCAATGACCTTCAAAATTTGTAGGCATATAGTATGCTTCAAGCTTGTTCCAATGTGCTTTGAATCATCCAAATTGGTTCAGTGGATCTTGAGATATGCCTTGTTGAAGTTGACAGAGTTGAAGGTAGTCACTCAGAGAAACCAGAGATTATGAATGTATGTATATTGATTAAATCTAATGATTGTACATTCCCATTGGCATGTAATGTGATGCTCAATGGTACTCAGAGGTGTAGGCTATGGTGTAGCTCACACACACTCAATGATTGACTCAGAATTGCCTCGGGAGAAGTGAAGATACCCGCGACTTTTTCCTTGTATCTTTTATAGAAGTTGAATGAGATTTTGAATTTCAAATCCAAGTTAATCTCCTAGAATCATGTAACTAAAAGTGAATGAGATATTCTCTCAATCATCCATCTACTTTTCCACGACTTCCTCTAGTAGGTGAGTTTACAAGAGTGATTAAAGTCATATAGACTTTTACATAGGATAAAAGGTAATAACCAATTAAGCATTGGTTCCTATGATCATTGTTCCAAGTGAATATATCCTTCAAGGGTTCAAGCTTTACCCTTCCAAGGTTCCAATGTTCCAAGCCAATGTGTGAAGGCTTGAAATGCACCAACAACTGAGTCACAACAAAGGAGAAGAAAGACATGTTCTCTATTCCTTTTTACCTAAAGACCACTATATCAAGCAATAAAGTGGGCATTTTACAATATCTAGAAAGCATCACTTGTTCTTGCTTGTAAATATTGTCACTAGAAGCTTGATCTCATATCCCAAGTAGTCAAGATAGATAAAATAAAATTCTTGTTGCCATGAAAACTAGTTGTTCAGCATGATCAAGAATCCCACATCATGATCGTTGACAATAGATTAGAGTTGAGGGTACAAGTAAGAGTTTGGGAAGCTCCTTCATTACATCTATAACCTCAACAAGTAGAGATTATAGCTGATTAAAAGTTACTCGAAAATTAGAGTACATGTGTTGCAAAAATCGGAACATTTTAACAAGGCAATTAAGATCATCACCTTTGTATGGTTAAGATCCTCATTGAATGCCTGGCCATATTCACAGAATATGAAATACATTTCACAAAAGCATTCCCAAGAGAAGATAATAATCAACAAAATTATACTAAGAAACATTCACACATGATCAGAGAAATGCTCAAGATAAATCAAGATGAACACAAAGTGAAAGCAAAACTCGACATTATATTTCTATTAAAATGATTTTTTAAATTTCATGTGTTCTACAAGAGTAATATGAATCTACAATAGAAGCTGATCATAGCTTTCCTCAGGCTCAAGGATATTGGGATCCTCTGGAACATTAGAACACATATCCTGCCTCTCTTGCTCCAAGATTGGCTCTTCAAGGTCAGCCATGTCCCTCGGTTTAACAGAGCCGGTTGGAATCTCTCCGTGTCTGCAATGTGCTTCCTTCCAACCTCTTGGTCTTCATCTGGGCATTCATTCAGCCCATTGATTCTCATTCTAATGAAGCTCACTTGAGCATCATCCTTCTCCACAGCTATGTAGTGCCTGAACATCTTTAAGGAGCAAGCCAAAGTCGTTCCTGAAACAGCAGAAAACCACTTAGAGGCGTCAATCAACCATGACTAATGAAAATTGTGAAAATTGAAATTACATGTGCCCGAAAAAAGGTCTAGGACCCAATCATCATCATTGGAGAATAGCTGAAGCAATCTCATTATGAGTTTTTGTGGCTTCTGATAGGGGTTAACCAATGTCATGTCCCCAGCTACATGACGAAGTTTCTTGGTAACGGCTGGGAACATGAGCACATTTGAGATCCCATTCTCATTGCAATGCTCCCTGACTCTCCTTTTGCTTACTTCATCATAATAGCCAACTATAATGCATTCAGTGGAGCTCACAAACCTATGCAAAGGAGTGTGATTTACGTTTGTCTTCACCCTGCAAACAAGAACTATGAGTCATAGAGAGCATCATTAAAGCGGCATGGAGATAGAAAGAAGATTACTTACCACGTGAGGCACTCTACAGCATGACATCTTGCCTTCAGAGCAGTTGAAACAGAGAAAGACTGGTCTCTGCTATGGAAAATTACTATTCTCCAAAGAGGAGACATAGTCAACTCTGCAAAATCAGTGACCATCTTCCGAATCTGAGGGTGTTTGAAGGGTTCATCATCATTAACTGATCCCAACATCCTAAATCCATAGGGTATGTCTGCTATGAGAAGGGAGAAATGTTTTCTAGGCACAACAGAACAAATATTATTTACATCACTACAGAATACATTGTAATATACAGGCCTAAGGGGGTCTAGGGGATTGGAGAAACATTTCAGATCAGGTTCATCATCAAAATCCATCTCCTTGGCTTTCAGTCTAGATTTCTCATGCCTTGCTCTTTGAATGTGAGCCAGGAATGCAGGGGGGCAATCATCTAGTAGCTCTGCAGACTTACTTTTCTTTGGTTTCTGTAGAAAAAAGTGGAAAGACAATTAAATGAGCTCTTCAATACAACAAACTGAACATAAGGAACCGATGCATGGCATCGATTTTGTGTGGGGGTAGATGCCAGGCATCGACTTTCTACTAAAAGTCGATGCCTGGCATCGACTTTGGGACATAAGTCGATGCTTGGCATCGATTCATGCCACGAGGTCGATGCCAGGCATCGACTTATACTGCAGGTCGATGCCAGGCATCGACTTATGCCCCCAAGTCGATGCCAGGCATCGACTTTTGGCTACAGGTCGATGCCAGGCATCGAATTTAGCCGTAAGTCGATGCCAGGCATCGAATTCGTACTAAAATCCTGGCATCAAATTGGTTAGGTGAATCAAGGCATCTAACCTAATGGCAAACCAGGCACAACCTCAGATAGAGAACCTACCCAATCACGAAACAGGATGAAATATTCTGATAAAGCTTTGTAGGATGATGTGGTTGGATAGTCTGCTTGGACCTCTGTCCAAGAAAAGCAACCCAACCTCTTCATCATCACCTCCTGAATCTTCATGTATACTTTATGACTACAGTCACAGAAATAAAAAAGAGACTAGGTTAGACCAGAAACATGGGATGAGGGGAAAAGGATATGAGAATAACATACATACTTATTGAGCTCAGTCACCATCTCCTCCAGGCTTAACTCCTTGGAGATTACCCTTGACAAAGTTGATATAATCAATGTATCATCCTTGATTCCTTGAAGGGCCCTCCATGGTGTCAGCTTCATGTCCTCAGGAGCCTCTTCAATTGAGAGGTCAACTTTCCTTCCCTTTCCCTTCAGATCAACCTGTGGGTCTGGCCTCGACTTTCGTTGCTTCTGGCCCTTGACCTCCTTGTTCTCCCACATTGTGAAAATTTTATCCTGTAGATCCCAGATCTCACCTGATCTGAATGCCAGTTGAAACCATGGATCATATTTCCTCAAAGCATCAGACTTTCTATTCTCATCGAGTGCAATTCCAACCTCAATAAGGCATTGCTTTCGTAGATTGGGATGTATTCTTACAGCTTCCTTCACAAGACAATCTTCATATTCATGGTGGAAGAACCGAATTCTCTCTATGGAGGACATTTTTTGCCTGTAGTCATTGTCATTGTTGTGATCCCAAGCAAGAAGCTTGGCTTCCTCAGTTGTAAGACCAGCATATATCTTACACTCTGCATACCTAAAGAAAAATGTGGTAGGGTGCTCCTTCACTAGCTGTCTACGGGCCTCTGCAGAGTGTGAACCTCCAATCACATAATAAGTATAATCCTCAAACAAGCCCTCATTGAACTCGTCCACAGAGCTGCACTCATTCGGATCCACCATGACAAGGAATGGCACAACAGTAGCATGAGGATTTATTTTCATTTTCTTCTTAAGATTCTACACGTGCAAATTGTGTGGCTCCCTGATCTCAAGGGGCCTCCTCCCTGTGACTGGATCTATTGGTGGCCTGTGGATGATATTGATTGGCAGGTGGAACAACTGCCCCTTCTTCACAACTTTTCTTTTAGCTATGTCCTCCCTCATCTTGTTCTGCTCAGTACCAAGAACACCCGAGGCAAGCTCTCCACCAGGTGCAACAATTATATCCTCAGAGCTAGAGCTTGAGTCAGAAGACTCTTCTTCTGAAATTCTCTTCTTTTTCTTTTGAAACTTTTTCTGCACGCTCTGCTTACCCCTTGCCTTTACAAGGGTTGTCATCTTCTGTTGTGTTGGCATGATGTTGCCCTGGATCCATGGCATCAAGTCCTTGATAAGATTGACTGAGTCCCTGCATATCTCAGCTAGCCCATCTAGAACACAGCACTCTGGGCACAAGAAATCAATCTTGCATATAACATTTCTTAAACCTTTTGATGTCTCTACCAAGAAAAGGAGGTTGTCAGAATCCTCATCTTCATAATCTAGTTTGTACACAAGGCCATACTGAAAACCTTGTGTTGTCGTAATCTTTCCTCTCCCATATGCCCCTGCGAACACAAGAAGGACTGCATTCTTTTCTTCAACATACTGAAGGCACCACTCCAGATTTGTCATGTCCCGTAGTGGACGATCTGTCCTTAAGACCTCAGCGTCCCTCGACCTATCCTTCATAGTTGTATCATCCTCAGGAATTTTGATGCTACTCTGCCCTCCAGAGGATATTCCTAACGGGTTGCTGGCCTTCTCAGAGGACAAGGATGCAATAATTTTCTTTGGTTTTGCTTGGTGACCAATGCCTTTGTCACGTTGCTGATCACCAGAGCCCATGGTGACTCTCAGCTTCTTGAAGGGCCTCTCACTCTTGGACTCCGCATCCCTGAAGGCGATTGGAAATATCAGGTCATACGTAAATGTGGTTTTCAAAGGCCCAAGTCGATGCTAGGCATCGACTTTTAGGTTCAAGTGGATGCCAGGCATCGACTTTTAAGTGCAAGTGGATGCCAGGCATCGACTTTGTGTGCAAGTCGATGCCAGGCATCGACTTGCACCCCCAAGTTGATGCCGGGCATCGACTTGCACACAAAGTCGATGCCTGGCATCGACTTGCACTTAAAAGTCGATGCCTGGCATTGACTTGTACCTAAAAGTCGATGCCTAGCATCGACTTGAACCCAAAAGTCGATGCCAGGCATCGACTTTGCACCCTAAAGTCGATGCCTGGCATCGACTTTCAGGCCAACTTCGATGCCAGGCAAGTCGATGCCTGGCATCGACTTTTAGGTGTAAGTCGATGCCAGGCATCGACTTGCACGGAAAACTCGATGCGTGGCATCGACTTGCACACAAAGTCGATGCCTGACATCGAATCTTACGTGTAAGTCGATGCCAGGCATCGACTTGCACCGAAAAGTCGATGCCTGGCATCGACTTGCAGCCTCAAAGTCGATGCCTGGCATCGACTTACACCTAAAAGTCGATGCTAGGCATCGAGCTGTACCCTCATTGGATCTATATGTTTAGAGCTAAGAAAAATAAAAACCTAGAAAGAAGACTCTTTACACAAACATACAAAGGGAATCTTTTAGGAATCTTTTTATATGGTATGATTTTGTCTACCTCTTGGTACTCTTGCCAACATTCTTCTTCTCCATCAGAGTTGCCTTGCTGGTATGTTGAGCTCTGTGCTCCATGGCTGTCTGTGCTCTGTTGCTCTCTCTTGCTCGTGGATTTTGAAAATGAGAATGATCTCCTCCTCTGCTATTTATAGGCAATTGGGTAACTTGAACCAGAGACTAACTAGATCTAACTGAATGAGTCCAGTTGCTAACTATATCTGTCAACTTATCTAACTAGGGAATACCACCCACACAAATAGGCTGTTTCAGAGCCACTTTAATGAAATATTCATAGAACCTTGCAACTATTTATATACATTTGCATGGAAATTACACTTCAATGGCAAGAGTATGGTATGTACATGAGGATGTATAATCTCATGTAGAAATTTTTTCTTAGAATCTCTTGCTTGGGAGAAAATCAAGTCTAAGTTGTGTTGAATATGGGAAATTAATGACATCTTTATAGTGTTATCCTGCTCACTTTAGTTCATATTCACATTTATCTTGTAACACATTGTTGAAATGGAAAATCAATGTATGAATAAACATTCAAGTAAAGATCCTTGCAACTATTTATATACATTTGCATGGAAATTACACTTCAATGGCAAGAGTATGGTATGTACATGAGGATGTCTAATCTCATGTAGAAATGTTTTCTTGGAATCTCTTGCTTGGGAGAAAATCAAGTCTAAGTTGTGTTGAATATGGGAGATTAATGACATCTTTATAGTGTTATCCTGCTCTTTTTAGTTCATATTCACATTTATCTTGTAACACATTGTTGAAATGGAAAATCAATGTATGAATAAAAATTCCGTGTACCTCTTTTACACATAATTCTTTTTTAATATACTTTCATCTACCTCTTTGAGATCTAGCCAAGACCACAATAAAACCTAATCCTTGAAATCTTATTTACCAAAGGTAAAATTTCTTCTTGTATAGTCTTCAATGGCACTACTCCAAACAATTTTAATATATAATCCAGTTGGAACTCAACTTGGATATATTTTGATTCACTCACAATGCGAAGACTCAATGACTCATATCTAGTTAGAAATCAACTGTGTTTCTCATTTCAAAAGTGAATCAAATCTTTGGTTCCCTTATTAGGGTATATTTGAGTAATTAAGTGATTTGATGTAATTTGATGTTTAATGTTATTTAATGTTACTTTAATAAAATTTTGATTTCATATCTTCTTGATGTGACATTTGATGTGACATCTTCACTTGATCTTGGATTTCTACTTATTTAAAAAGGTCATTCATCTCCAGTCTTCTGTGAACTCAGTGAAGATGAGCTCAATCTTTTCAGTGGATGCTTGGGCATCAGCTTCCTCTGCTCATATTGATACAGTTTTGGATTCATTGTTCTCAGTTGACCCTTTCCACAGAAGTGATGATCCCTATGATTTAGAACGTGCTGATGATTCCATGTTTTCTGTTGAGTCATTTAAGTTATCCAATTCACAGTGCAATGCTGCTCAACCAAATGCACCTCTTGATCTCCCATCTGATCCAACCATTGATCTTCCTTCTGACCCAAGTGCATGTGGAGCAACGGAAAAGCAAAGCAAGCTCAATCTACGATTTAAAAGAAGGCCTTGTGAAGTAAGTCAAAAAAGATTTTAATTTCTTACTTCAGATAGACAGATTGCATTGGATATTGTGAAGCATTGTTGTGGTTTGAAATGTTTGTACAATTTAGGAATGAAGAAATTAAAGCACCTAAGAGAAAAATTCCTCCATTTAGATAGTGAAAGGCAGGATATATACCTTGTTTCTCGCATGCAAATGATTGAGGATAACATGTCAGTAACGCGTGTTGGTTTTGAATATTTCTTTAGTCAAGGGATGCGATGCTGTAGGGCTGCATTTAAAATTGCAATGGGTGTGGGAAATTTTAGAATACATAGGGTTCAACAAGGGCTTTTGAATGGGGATCTCATTTTGGATACGTTCCATGTTGGGACCAAAGGATCTGTTGGACGTCATGCAATGAATTGGATGATGAACTATTTTAGCTTGTATTGTGAGGTTATGCCTACAACTGGAAGGTTGCACTTGTCAGATAACTTTACTCGTCGAGAGGTATTTCAAATATATAGAGAAGACATGGAAAATAGAAATGAGAAGTATGTGTTGTATCATCACTTTACTCGATTATGGAAGGAAGAGTTTAACAATGTTTCTATTCCTCGTAAAGTTAGAATGGGTGAATGTTCAGTTTGAGCCACTTTGAAAAACATGGCAAAAGGGGCTACAACACCACAAGAAAAGAATAATTTAAAAACCTTCTTAACAACCATCGTGAGAGTCAAGCTTTAGAGAAAAAGAAAGCAATTCATCATCGAAGTAAAGCACTCAGAAATCCGGAGCGTTATATGTGTTTGTTGATCGATGGTATGGATCAAAAAGAAACTTGTTTGCCACATTTTTATCGCATCCCTAAGGACATTGGAGATGAAGTCCTTGTGCAAATGCATTTGGTTGGTGCTTTGGTATACAATGGAACTGTAATGTCCAAGGTTTTCTTCACATATCCGAATGTGCATAATGATCCAAACCTTACAGTTACTGTCATTCAGCGTGTTTTGCAATCATGGAAGGGTCTTTTGCCACCAACTCTATATTTGCAACTAGATAATACTGCAAGAGAGAATAAAAATTCTACAGTCTTTGGATATTTAAGCATGCTTGTTGAAAAACAGGTATTTCAGAAGGTTAAGGTAAATTTCCTTCTGGTTGGCCACACTCATGATCACATTGATCAAATGTTCAGTACTTTCTCTAAGAAGTTGGCACGTAACAATGCTTTTACTCTTCCGATTTTATCTGAGTTGATTTCAGAAGCATATACTCCAAAACCAGAAGTTCAACACCTCACACAGAT
>CM035444.1:46720584-46750584 GCA_020310875.1 Ceratopteris richardii | reverse complement strand
CAAAATAACGTAAAATAACATTCAGAAAATATCTTTCTTTTCCATTTTGGTTAAGACTAATTATTTCCTTGTCATTGATGAAATGGTACGAACTGATCTAGTATCACCTACTCTTATAAGTGTAGGTGATATTATTCTAGTGAATCATTGCATATGTAGAAAGAAACTTTTGATCATGAGAACTCTCAATCACCTTCATGAAAATCATCATCAATTGATCCTTCTCAGTATAAGCACTGAATCATCTCCTTAAGCACATTAACTTCTTCGGTTTATTCTGGATCTGTCACAACTTCAACTGGCATCTTTACTCTGGTTAGATATTTTGTTTTTAGGATAATTTATAAAATGGTATGAATGAATTTACAATACCTACACTTGATAGCATTTTTGCATCAGAACACTGCATTACTGTGTGAAACTGAATTTTTATCATAAAAACTCACAATAATTTTCATTAGAATCATCTTAAACTGATTCCTTCTTGGGATTGCAAGCAATCTCCTTGACCACACTATGTTTCTTCAGTTCAACCTGTATCTCTTACTATTTCTATTGGCATTTTCAGAAAGTGTTATTTCAACGAATAATAGAATGCCTTGCTGGACCTACACAGTTAAAGATTTTAGAACAGGAACATGTAAGCACCCTGGTAGGAAATGGTGGAAATCACAAGAAAAATTGTTCTGAAAATGAGAAAAGACTCAAAATGTAAGTTACTAAAATGCTCTCAAGATCGATTTCAAAGCAATCATTATTAATTTAATGCATATGATATTTTGACGGAAGATGCAGCAGTCTTATTGAAAAGCTGAAGCATGCCTGGAAAGCTACACATTAGCTTGTGACTAGGACAGAATAAGTATGACTCATATCAAGTTTGATGAGTAAGAATGGGAAGCTAGTTTTCTTTTATTGCTTGAAATAATCTTACCTTTGAAGAAAGACCCCTTTCTTTTGTTTCCAAAAATGTCACGAAGTGCCTCTCTACATGTTCTATGACAATGTTCCATGGTACTGGGTATCCTTGTCTTCTAATCTGACTCCAGGCTTCATTGCTGTCATTGATCAACCTCTTTGCAATGACAATTTGATGTCTGAGATTGAGAAAAATCAAAGCATTTGAAAATATCAGTTCATATGTCATTTTAATACAAATTCCATGAGTTTTAGGCATTGACATAAAAATTCTATTCATCCATACAAAAGTCTTTATCGTCTCATACCCAGTATGTTTGCATGATGTAGCACGTGATACTCGCTGAGAGAAATCCAGCAATTCTTGATCACTCCAGCATGTAGCTACTCCTTTCAAAAATGCTGCTCGACTGCGTGTGTTTTCCAGACTGTATTTGAAGACAAGAAAATCTGACAATCCTTCAGCATGGATAGTCCTAACATATTCAAGCTTACGTAGATCACTCCCCTCATCTTGTTCTTCTTGCTTTGGTGTCCGGTCACCCATCATCTTGAAGTCCATTGCCAGTGAATGTGCAAAAGGTATTTGAGAAGCAACTAACTGTTCACTAGAAAAGCAATCATTAATGCCTCCAGTATTCATGTCACTGGGCACATTTATTAAAGGTGGTTTGATAGCACCAGTAGTTGGATAATGTGAATCATCACCAGTAGCGGCAATCAAATGTTCTGGAATCTTGGTTGAGACCTCAGACAAAAAACGGGGTCGTTTACTTGGGTGCTGTCCAAAGTTGCTCCTTGAAATGGCTTGAGCAATCGACGAGTTATTACCATGAAGACCTGGCATTTCCACAGTACTCTCCTCTGGCAACCAGGGTGTTTCATTCACAATATGGGGCTTCTTCCAAGGTGCTGTTGGAACCCTGTTATTCCTGTTACGGGATACACAGCAGATAGGCCGAGAAAAAACCCGAAGGAAAGGATAACGTGAAGTATTCAGTGAATCAAAGCAGACACGGAAAAGACGATTGTCACACTTGGAAGAGAGCTGAGACGAAAAAATGAAGAATGAGTACACTTCCACACCTCATTAATTTTCAAAGATTAAATTTGTATGCATGTGAAACCTGTGAGATCTTCAATTTGAATGAGGCCCGACCATGAAGAAGTTTGATAGGTCTCTCTGTAGATGGGAACTCAACACCATCAAATGTGGTCAATAATGGTGCTTCAGAATCGTCCTTTGGCTTCTCCACTGGTACACAACTATCAGCATATACAAGTAATGCCACAATCTGTCCAGAGGCACTATTGATATGAGACACATGCAATGAATCCATGGAGTTGTTCTGCATATGCATGATTAAATAGCATAGTGATTATAACCTCCATCTCCCTATGAACAGCTCGGCCAAGTGCATCTAGTAGAACTACATCAAGTGCGAAATTCCGCCTGCATGATGCCTGCATTAAATAAAGACTTTGACAACCAGAACTCTTAAGATAGGGAGTACCTTCAAAAGAACACAAGAAGAAGAAGAAGAAGAAGAAGAAGAAGAAGAAGGAGAAGGAGAAGGAGGAGGAGGAGGAGGAGGAGGAGGAGGGGGAGGGGGAGGGGAGGGGGAGGGGGAGGGGGAGGGGGAGGGGGAGGGGAGAGGGGGAGGGAGAGGGAGAGGAGGGAGAGGAGGGAGAGGAGAGGAGGAGGAGGAGGAGGAGGAGGAGGAGGAGGAGGAGGAGGAGGAGGAGGAGGAGGAGGAGGAGGAGGAGGAGGAGGAGGAGAAGAAGAAGAAGAAGAAGAAGAAGAAGAAGAATGATGATGATAATGATAATGATATTAATAAATTATTATTAAAAATATTATTAATAATAATATTAATATGATAATAACGACAATAATAATTGATCATCTCAACATGCTGTAAGCTGTAGCAATCTCGATTAATTCCAACAGTACTCTAATAGAAGCTTCCCACAAGGATGGCAAACATAAAATTAGAACCCAATTGCAAGCATTTATTGGTTTCTGGTCCCTATTATTGATATCTAAGATGGTGTGAATCGGGTGCCCTGCTTTCTGTATTGAGGGCAGAGGGAGTTTCCTGGCTTGAGATTTAACCTTCAGCCTAGAGGTGTTTCTTTTCTTTTTGTGATTGTACATCAGCAAAGTAAATCTTGCTTAGAGCTATCAGGGCCTTCAAGTGATTTAAAGGAGAACTTCAATGAAATCCCTCTGGTACATAACGACAACCCTGGTAGTTGTCTGTAAGGGAGAGTCCTAAAACTCAGGTTTAGGGCCTTGGGCAGTCACACATAGAATGACAGAAGCAAATATAGAAACATTTACAGCCTGCACCCTACTTTTTCATGTGTGGGCGCAAAGACCCAAAAAAAAAAAAAAATATGAATCTCAATCTGAATTGATTCGAGTCTCAGATGGTATAAGATGGTTGAGGACCCTTAGACCATCTCAGTTCTTAAGAATCACTAGGTCAATTGAGCTTTGGTAAAGGTAGAGCTGCCTAGCTTCTTCAAAGAAGCCTTAATTTTCAAGTATATCAATGATTCAACCCAATTTACAGGACAGATTCAATGGACTAAGTTATATATGGTTTATCCATCATAATGAACTCAGGACTGAGATATAAAATCTAAACATCTCGTGAAAGGAAGCTCCCATTCTCAATAACATGTCGGAAAAATACTATCCACTTTATCCATGAACTCTCAGACCTAAATGTTTCCGATGTAAGTTACTAACTAGCCAATTTCTCCATAACCTCCAAAGTGTACCAAGGCATGATCTCATCTTGCCCACCCCTCAATGAATACCGATACAAAGAGCTCTCTATTATTTTCATTAGACAGACAGCCAACACTTGCTACACATAAACAATGCCCTTACAATAACGGATCAGAACAGATGATATAACCAGGAGTGGAGAGAACCTAGGAATATCTCCGAGTGAGACAGCTACGAAGTCCTCTCTAAGGACACAAGCAGATGCCCATATTGACAAAATTGGAATAGGTGAGCATTGGAAGAATGGAAACATGGGGACCTGTATGACATTGCTTCTCACTCAAGATTTCGTCAATACATGGAGACAACTACGTAGATTGCATTGCTTGTTCAATATTTGGTTTAATTTATGGATAGAAGTCGAGTTTTGTCTTGCACCTCAATATGCAGGTGATTTTGATGTGGAAACCTCTAGTATTTTGAGATATTCCTAACATCTGGAATGAAATGCATTTTGTTTGAAATGCTTTTTTATTAAAATCTATTTTTAACGTAATGATGCATAACAAAAACCCTGAATTTCTTCCTGTCTACGAACATGTCATTGAAAGCTACCTCTTCCAAATTGTAACAATTTTCTCATATATAATTTAGAGCATGTTTTGAGTATAAACTAGTGGTAAGAATTGACTCACATGAGATTTAGTTTATTCATACCATAGATCTATCATCTTAATTGGTAGTAAGCTTAAATTCTTGATATTAGAATAGCTTATATTCATAGAAAAGAATCAAAAGTTTTTAAAAAAAATCTAAAATCAGTGTAAAATTTTCTCTTGTATATTAGAGTCATTTATACTATATAAGAGGACATAATCTATCCTATATGATATATTAGTCTCGAAATTCATACCATATAATGTAATTTCTCTTGTAATAAAGCATATTGTACTCATATAAGAGAATTAAGATAAAACATATAGTATTTGAATTGAGAATCTCTCTGCTACTAGAGTGTACTATACTTGTGTAAGAGAATGAAGATGAATATTTGTTCTCGTACTTGAAAAATATAGAAATATATAAATAATTAAAATTCCTTTATCTTGGAGGGAAAAGAATTACACTTGTGGAAAAGATAAGTCAAAAGTCTTATATAATTAAAAATTTTTATAAAATAAAAGAGAATAGTGTAACCAAGTATTAAACGAAAGCTATATTTCTTCTACTCGTTCATTGTTTGAGTCTTATTTACTCTTTTTTAAAGAATTATACAAAATTTATATAAATATTTTTTTGAATACATTTCAGCATGCTCTTGTGTCAATTATAAAAATAAACACAATATCGTTTTAGACATTAGGCCTAAGTGGGCGATCTGAGTTGGTTTTAAGTCCACAATCAATATAGAGACGTAAAGAAAATATAGACCAAATTGAAAGACAAGACATGAGAGAAAATGAAGGAGCCAAGCTCCAAATATATTACATACATTTCAAGATGAAGTACATGAAGTTACAAGATAGCATAGAGAGTATGCATGAGATACAAACTACCCATAACTTCACCATCTCCATAGCTCCATGGTTGAAGATGATCTTCTTCAAAATAAGAAGTTGTTGCACACCTTGAAGTCGATGAGGAAACACAATTCCACCTTCTCCGAGTCAAGAAAACCTTCTTGATCTCCACACGCTCCAACTCTTCTCCAAAATCGATGATTTGAATGCCCAATTACTAGTCTTTATATAACTAGGCCATAACTTACTTTTGCAAGAATAAAAAGCTCCAAAAATAGGGTTTTGCGGTTTCCAAAAACCCTATTTTTGGATATTTCAAAAACCCTAATTTTGGCCTTTTTTTAATTAATTTTTAAAATTTTTGCTCGTATAATATATAATACATTGTTTTTTATTTAGAAAAAGTGCTTTTCAATTTAAAAATTGCTTTTCATCTTCAATTTTGAAATTAGGGTTTCAATTTTGGACCCATGCTCAACTGTCAAACACCTTAGTCTTATGTACCATTGGAAAGCTCTTGATGAGTACTTTAATAATATGCAATAAAAAATTCTTCGCATTTTCTTTTACCATTTTGACTTGTTTAACCAAGCTTTGACCATCTGTTGACTAATTGTTTTTTACTTTCTTTATCTTGCAACTTGCAAGTGGGGCCCCCTAGTGGAAGGTTTCCCTATAACATCATTTTTCCAACAATCCCCGCCTAACCAAACACTAGAGGAATATGCCCCGCAGATATCTTGTTGATTATTATTTATTTACTTAGTAAGTTTAAGTAGGTACCTTCTTAATTTTCATACCAAGTATCCACCAACAGACACAAGGACCTTAGGCATGAAGATCCCATAACACACATCACAAAGAGAACTCACATATCCCCCACTCTTCTAAATAAAGTACTATTTGAAAGGATAGAGACAACTATAGGATCATGCTAAATATCCACCAGCAAACACAAAGACCTTAGGCATGAAGAGTGTAAATGGTGAAATTGTGTATGTGGTGCAAGAAATGCAAATGCACTACTCCTTGAGCATCAACATCAAACAGATTCACACATGGGAAATACAACTTGAGAAGAACGTTGGAAACTATTTTTACAGACAACGGAAGAGCTACACAATCTACTCTTCTCCGTACCCTCCAAGGTACCCTCCGGATAGCACCAACTAGCAGGGACTTCTTGGCTACAGAGGAAGAGTAAGACAATAAATCTCTCTAAGGTGTCTGTACTAGTATAGGTATCTCCTGGTCTCTCTCTGGTTATGGACATAGACCTTCTCCTACACATGTCGTTTCTCCTTGAAGAACCCCTCTTTTATAGGCAAGGGATAAGATATTACAAGAGGATTATATCACAAGCATAATGGGGGAGTTAAGGCATTCAAGGCAGTTACATATGCTAGATGTCCAGTACCAGACTTTGTCATGTAATAGTGACCCAATTTGAGTAGTGGTGATTTGCGTCGCCCCTCACTAGCCTGCTTGTCAACCTCTACCAGTTGCCTTCCTTCTTGTCATAACTTGGACCACCTTGCCTGGAATTCGATTTAATAAGGCCAAAGACCCTTTTGTTACCCCTTTAGCTCTCAAGTGCAGATGCTACCAGCTTATTATTAGAAACCATTCTAACAAGAACAAACATGACTTGAAATAAAAGCAACATTACATAGACATGAATAGGACACTTCTTCCAATACAAGATAATCAGATGACTAATTACATGGACAAGACACAATAGCATAACATAAAGAGATGGACAATTGAAGGGGAGAGTCCAAACTCACTGCTCCGCAAGAAAAGGAAGACATCTTTTCAGCCTAGGAACTTGAGAACTTGTAAGGGCAGCTACCCTTGCTCAACTCCACCTGTTGTAGTCAAGTGCCCGACCCACTCCTCCTTCACAGAGCTCCCGATTCCATGCTTCAATCGCCATCCATCCCTAGGAGAAGTTGGAAGGGACTCCCCCCTCTACACACTATGTAGAGGTCTTGTGTCTATGTTTTCCAAGTAAAAAGGTAGACTAAATTTAAGTCTAAGAAAATAGACCTTTGATTTTTTTTTAGGACTTCTTTACAAAAAATAGGCAATTTTTTAAATAAGTAGACTAAATTTACAAAAATGGTCAACTTTTGAGATAAGTCGACTAAATTTATAAAAATGGTCAACTTCTGAAATAAGTCAACTAAATTTGTAAAATAAGGGTAACTTTTGAAATGAGTCGACTAAGTTTGTAAGAATGGTCGAATTCTGAAAGACATTGACTGCTTGTAGTCAACTTGGGAAAATGGGTGATTTGAAAAATAGACCAACTTGGAAAAATAGTCAACTTGGGAAATTAGTCAACTAGAAAAGTAGGCAACTTGGGTAATTTGGAAAATGGGAAACTAGGAAACATAGGGAACTTTGGAAATTGGTCAACTTGGGAAATGGGTCACTAGAAAGAGTAGGCAACTTCCGACATTGGTGCAACTTGAAAAATGAGCAACTAGGAAAAATAGGCAACTTGCAAAAGTTGTTGATTCCTCCCTTCTTGACGAGATGGTTTCTCCATCTCATAAAAGTTAAAAAAAAAACATAACACACATCATTCTGGGGACTTATAAGAGTACCCCTCTAAAGGTTGCCCGCCACTTAGATGTTCTCCATCCTCAAAGAGAACAAATTAAATGCATTCTGTGTTTTTCTTTCTTCTATTCAACTTGCTCCCAAGTATCTTGCTCCTCCTTGAATTTTTAAGGATAATATGTTATATTGCTAACATTCCTATTGATTGCAAGGGTAGCAAACATGGGTTGCATACCACAAAAAACTTCACTTCATGTGCTCCCCTATGTATGCCTTCATCTCTTTGGCTCTGCTATTGAGAACACTCATTGCATCTAGACCGACAATAGTGGCCGACTTAGTCTCATCAATCCTCTAACTCGATTGAGAAAAATGGTCAGCTTCAAAATTGGAACTTAGTCAAGTTGGTGAAGTGGCATTTGGTAGGCTGAGCTAGGTTAATCCATCCAAAATTGGTCTACTTAATCTTTGCTCAACTATTGAAGAAGTGGCATGATCCATAATCTAAGTCGACTGCTGTCTAAACAACTGTTGAAGAAGTGGCATGATCCATAATCTAAGTCGACTTCTCCTAAACAAATTAATCTCGGTCGACTTCACTCCAAAAAAAAAATTAGCCAACTTCCTTGAAGAACTGGTCTTCGCTGAAGGAATTGGCCGCCTAGTGCTCAGCGGGGGGGGGGGTGTGTGAAGAGAGAGAAACTCAGACATGGCAACAGTGGAAAACAAACAGAGATTCTTGATGCCTCGAGGAAAAGTTCACATTGCCTTGCTCACTTTATTAGTTCAGATTTGGGAATATTCTTCCCCTGCAGCAGCTTAGTTTTGAGAGAAAGGAGACCCGTGGACTCCATTTTGAAGAGGAAAAAATGAATGCTTAATCTCCCAGGGCACCTTCTACTCAAGGGGGTTCTCCTTAGGGCACTATACCCTATGCTCTCTGAGGCACACATCACCTTCTACTCGAGGGGGTTCTCCGTAGGAAAGTATACCCTATGCTCTCATACACACACCAAAAAAATAGCAGGTGGCTGGTTGTGCACCTTATTGAAGATTTAGAACATCACTGATTCTAGGACTCCTTCAAAAAAGATATCACATGAAATGCTATCAGGTTATTATTAGAAACCATTCTAACAAGAACAAACAATGACTTGAAATAAAAGCAACATTACATAGACAAGAATAGGACACTTCTTCCAATACAAGATATCTGATGAGTAATTACATGGGCAAGACACCATAGCATAACATAAAGAGATGGAAAATTGAGGGGGAGAGTCCCAACTCACTGCTCCGCAAGAAAAGGAAGACATCTTTTCAGCCTAGGAACTTGAGAATCTGTAAGATAGGCAGTGGAAGCTACCCTTGCTCAACTCCACCTCTTATAGTCAAGTGTTCGACCCACTCCTTCACAGAACTCCCCATTCCATGCTTCAATCTTCCATCCACCCCTAGGAGAAGCCTTCATAGAGCTCCCAACTCCATGCTTCAATCTTCCATCCACCCTTGGTAGCCACCCTCCCTCCCCCTGTATTTCTATCCAGGAAACGAAAGCAAATGCAAGGACAATGATTAAACAGGGCTTCTCAATGCCACAGAATGCACTTTCAACAAAGGCCATGCTCGAAGCACTAGAAAGGGGGAAAGAGCATACTGAACGCAAGATCGCGGAATTGGTTGCCGGATGATTCACGTCATAGTTACGGACAATTCGGCGCCTCACGGCAAACCACCCAAGCACCATGCTTCTTGGATAGAAATACTGGGGAGGGGATTGCCCAAAGGGTGTTGGTGCAATTAAAAGATGGGCAACTCGGAAAAATAGGCAACTTGCAAAAGTTGTTGATTCCACCCTCCTTGATGAGCTTGATCCTCTTTGTTTTCTCCATCTTAGTCCTCTTTGCTTCTTTTGATCTTGCTAAACATGAAGATAACTCCTTGCCTCCTTTCCTTCATCTCATAAAAGTAAAAAACACTTAACATACATCATTCTAGGGACTTATCAAAGCACCCCTCTACAGATTGCCCATCACTTAGATGTTCTCCATCCTCAGAGAGAACAAATTAAATGCATTTTGTGTTTTTCTTTCTTTTGTTCAACTTGCTCCCAAGTATGTTGCTTCTCATTGAATTTTTAAGGATAATGTAATCAGGATCTTAATTCACGCTCACACCGAGGATATGAGTGCTGAAAAACAAATAGAAAATAGATATCGAAGCGACTAGACAAAACAAAGGATTGGGTGCAATCTCCCCATGAACTCTGTTTCGACAATCCACAGAGTGCATGTATTTACAGGATATTTCATTATATCGAAAATAGCAATTACAGTGAGGCGGCTTCGAAAAGCATGCATGAAAATAAAAGTTGCTCTTTTTTGGGAAAGCCTTTGCTTTTATTAATAGAGATCGAAGTCTACAGCGATCCTTGTCTTAACCACAACTTTTACTAATTGTTTCTAAAAATAGAATCCTCTACATGGTTTATTTACAAGCTATATAAAATATAAATCTGATTATTAGTATCCTCCCTTTCACACCTTTGACTCCCTCACCAACCTTAAGCTCCTATACTAAAAACACCAAAACACATTAATAAATTAACACTCCAACAATTTCTTGTTCAACACATTCCATAATTCACAACAGATAATATGTTATATTGGTAATATTCCTGTTGATTGCAAGGGTAGCAGACATGGGCTTCATACAACTAAAAACTTAGCTCCATGTGGTCCCCCCGGCTCTGTCTTCATCTCTTTGGCTACTGCTAATGAGAACACTCATTGCATACGGACTTGCAGTAGTGGCCGACTTAGTCCCATAAATCCTCTACTTCGACTCAAAAAAATGGTCAACTTCAAAAATTGGAACTTAGTCGACTTGGTGAAGTGGCACTTGGTAGGCTTAGCTAGGTTGATCCATCCAAAATTGGTCTACTTAATCTTTGCTCAACTGTTGAAGAAGTGGCATGATCCATAATTTGGGTCGACGACTCACTAAAGAAATTAATCTTGGTTGACTTCACTCCCAAAAAAAAATTAGTCGACTTCCTTGAAGAACTGGTCTGCGCTCCAGGAATTGGCCGAACTGGTATGTGCTGAAGGAATTGGCCGACTAGTGCTGACAGGGGAGGGGGGTTTTTTTTGGGGGGAGAGGGGGGCGGAGAAAGGGGGGGGGAGGGGGAAAAGGGGGAGGGAAGGGTGGGGGGAGGGGGGGGGGGGAGATGGGGGGAGGGGGGGGGGGGGGGGGGGGGGGGGGGGGGGGGGGGGGGGGGGGGGGGGGGGGGGGGGGGGGGGAGAGAGAGAGAGAGAGAGAGAGAGAGAGAGAGAGAGAGAGAGAGAGAGAGAGAAGCTCAGACATGGAAGCAATGGAAAACAAGAAGAGATTCTTGATGCCTCGAGGAAAAGTTCACATCACCTTGCTCACTTTATTAGTTCATATTTGGGAAAATTCTCCCCCTCAAGCAACCTAGTATTGAGAAACACACATGCAACCATGACTCCCTTTGAACTCTTAATACTGCAAAAACACTTCAAACTTGATGTGAAGAAGGTAAGTGTCCGCCTTTTCCATCACTTTGGAGGTTCCTCAATGGCAAAAGCAATGCTCAGCATCAGCCATGGTTCTCGCACTAGGCATGGCTCTCGCACTAAACCAATCATGTGTCCTCTCGGACTTCTTGATCTTGCTCGTTGGCAACCTCTTCATGTAGATCAAGGACCAATATCCATGGTCCTACAAATGTACCAAAGAACATTTCTAAATAGAAACAAATTGCTTGACTAAGAGAGGAGGATCCCATCGGGTGTTCCATCCGAAGATGGGAGACCCCTAGACTCCATTTTGAAGAGGAAAAATTGAATGCTTAATCTCCCGGGAAACCTTCTACTCAAGGCGGTTCTCCTTAGGGAAGTATACCCTATGCTCTCTCAGACACACACCAAGAAAACAGGAGTTGGCTGGTTGTGCACCTTATTGAAGATTTAGAACATCACTGATTCTAGGACTCCTCCAAAAAAATATCACATGAGATGCTACCGGCTTATTATTAGAAACCATTCTAACAAGAACAAACAATGACTTGAAATAAAAGCAACATTACATAGACAAGAATAGGACACTTCTTCCAATACAAGATAATCTAATGACTAATTTCATGGACAAGACACGATAGCATAACATAAAGAGATGGACAATTGAGGAGGAGAGTCCCAACTCACTCCTCTACAAGAAATCGAAGACACCTTTTCAGCTTAAGAACTTGAGAACTTGTAAGGCGGGCGGTGGAAGCTACCCTTGCTAAACTCCACGTGTTGTAGTCAAGTGCCTTACCCACTCCTCCTTCACAGAGCTCCCAATTCCATGCTTCAATCTTCCATCCACCCCTAGGAGATGCTAGAAGGGACTCCCCCCTCTACACACTATGTAGAGGTCTTGTGTCTGTGTTCCCCTTGTTGCCTCCCTTGATGGAGAGGTCTTCTTATATAGTTTTTTTGGATTGGTAGAGGAGGGTAGCAAAAGGGACAAAATTAGTTTCTTCTCTTTGCAAGCTCAGTGACAATTCTGGCACTTTGGAAACTTCCTTCTCTAGTCTACTTTTCCTCACCATCATTATCTTCCGAATTCTGGTATTTGGCTTGCCCCTCCTCCATTTGGTGCCGTCCACAATCCACGAGTCCTCTGCATGCAAGTGGCTGAAAATTTAGTCCACGGCAAGTCCTTGGGAATTTAGTCTCTTTTGTTCCAAGTAAAAAGGTAAGAGTGAATTTAAGTCTAAGGAAAGTAGATCAATTTTTTTTTTAAATAGACTACTTTACAAAAAATGGGCAAATTTTGAAATAGGTATACTAAATTTATAAAAATGGTCAACTTTTGAGATAAGTAGACTCAATTTATAAAAATGGTCAACTTTTGAAATAAGTCTACTAATTTAAAAAAAAAAAAAAAAAAAGAAACTTTTGAAATGAGTCGACTAAGTTTGTAAAAATGGTCAAATTGTGAAATAGGTTTAGTCAACTTGGGAAAATGGGTGATTTGGAAAATAGGCCAACTTGGAAAAATAGGCAACTTGGGAAATTAGTCATTGGGAAAGTAGGCAACTTGGGTAATTTGGAAAATGGGAAACTCAGGAAAATAGGCAGCTTGGGAAATTGGTCAACTTGGGAAATGGGAAGTAGGCAACTTGAGAAATCGGTGCAACTTGAAAAATAGGCAAGGCAACTTGTAAAAGTTGTTGATTCCTCCCTTCTTGATGAGTTGGATCCTCTTTGTTTTCTCCACCTTAGTCCTCTTTGCTTCTTTTGATCTTGTTGAACATTAAGATAACTCCTTGCCTCCTTTCCTATCATCTCATAAAAGTAAAAAAAAACATAACATACATCATTCCAAGGACTTATTAGAGTACCCCTCTACACTCGGGTTGTCCAACGGGGCTGATGGGTCCAATGAGGTTGAGACCCCATCACTTGAAGGGCTTCCATCCTATTATGATTACTAAAGGTTGGAAATCCAATCTTGTAGGTCGATGTGTGCACCTTTGGCATGTATCACATGCTTTCGCTAACTTGGCCGCATCTTTGAAAAGATGAGGTGCATCTCAACCCTTGGTGCAAGACTTTGTGCCAAAATCCTCTCTATTGAGGTGTCCTTCATTATGTACCGCTTCAAGCAAAAGGATGACTTCCTATGGATATATACACTTGCATAGAATTCCATGTGGCAATACTTATATAGCTTGCCCTTTATGAGACAGAAAGATTTAGCTTCAAGAGGAGCTTCCTTTTTCCTAATGGAGATGAGATTGGGAAAAGTCTCCTAAAGTGAGAAATTGGACTATTTATCTATGCCAATTAGAATGAGGAGCAATGTGAAAAAGGCAACTATCAACAAGCTCATCATTTATACATGTGGGCCTCTACCCTTTAACTGTCTTTGATAGTTGCACTGCCATATAATGTTCTTTGCCACATCTTATGTGAATTTTGAAATCATATTCTTGAAACAGCAACAACCGGCACCATACTCTACCTACTACTCTTGGCTTATTGATCAAATTGCTTAGGGGCTGATGTACGGAAATGACTATGAAATGCACACCCAAGGGATAATGCCTAAATTTCTGAAGGGGAAGATGATGGCCAAACCTTCTCTTTTGGTAGTGCTATAGCTTGATGTGCAGCTTACTTATATATGCAAAAGGTTGGTCCACTTTTCTATGTGAAGACAATTTTGCAAGTACTTCCCCCATTGCTATCTCCGGAGTCCAAATACATTCTAATGAATCTCTTGTGAACTTGCATGGTCTAAAAAGCCTTGTACTTACTACTTCCTTAGGACCATGTGAGATAGGTATGGGCAATATGGCGCACACCTTAGCCATATCAAGCATTATGATATTTTTCCCACCCAAAATGATTGACGCCGGTGGTGATTCCCATAGTCTGTAATCATCTAGAATTGAGGTGGCTGAACTATAAGTCTCTACTAGCTAATACAAAAAACTGCAATTGCACCAAAAAATTATGAAGACACTAGCATAGGATGCTGATTATAAAAATGTGATGTCGGTTGCACAGCCAATCCTTTCTTGTGTAGGAGGGAGAAGAAACATTCAAAAGCCTATTGAGCAACTGTCCTTTCAGAAACAGTAGGAGCATTCAAACAATGACTTCATCCCGAAGGAATTGAAAAGCAGGTGCTGAATATGAAACAAATACCTTCAATAATCAATGATAGCGAAGGATATGTAAAGTAAACACAACAATGGTTTAAATAAACCCAATCGAAATTGAACATATTCTTAAATCAAATGATGACCTCCCCCATTCATTTTATTAATGTAATTGTTAAGTGACCTCCCACATTCATTTTATAGCTGAAGTTCTTCTAGTTCATTCGAATTTCTCCTACAAATATCGTGTATAAGTTCAGTAGAATTGGAATAGAAGAAGAACTCCATAGTCTAGGTAAAGAAAACTGGGACTAGAGGAGAGAGAATATATCGTTTATGAAAACTTTTTTAAGCCTGTGAAAATTCCAAAGTCATAAGTGGTACTTGATTCTCATGTAATTCATGCATTGGAATTATATGTTAGAGGATAAACACAGTCTAGTAGGCATGAAGTAGCATGCCAACAGTTGATGTAAGAATCATTCGAGTGCTTGTGAAAAAGAGTTTGGCATGTTTCCCTATACACATAAGATAGAAGCCATGAAGCATAATGGTTTTTGCCAATTTTTTCCTAATCGTTTGTCAATAATCGTTCTTATAGGCGCATGCTAAGAAGGCAGAAATACCCTGGCGAAAGGAGATGATTTTATCATACTTACCTTCCCCCCTACCACACTCCATATTCCATCACCACCCTCTTCAAGTTCAAGATCATTCGAAGCACCAGTTGATCCGTCAAGAGCTAAAACTAAAGGAGGGTCCTGCCACAGAAAAATGCCCAAACTTAAGATTATAAATTGAGATTTTTGTATCAAGCATCCACCAGTTGTCAAAAATATTTGTTTTCACAATAAGCATACTAACCTTAACATAATGATTGGTCACGTTTGGAGTAGAAAGGATTTGCACATGATGTGCATAACCTTGTAAACAATCTGAACTTTTAAATCCATCACCCCCCATGAGAAAAAATGTTGCATAGGTTGGACAAGGTTCTAGCCTGTTTGTTGATAATTCTGCAATGACTAGTCCATCGATGTGAAGACGAATTACATTGTTCCCAAACTGAAAAGATGCACATTTACAAATCAATCAACGAGCAAAAAACAAATCACTGCTCAAGAACAAGAAACAAAGAGCTACACTTAATCCAAAAGTTGCTCCTACAGTTGATTCCTTGAAACTCTATGCTTCTACCATAGCTGTTAAACTCTATGCTTCTAACATAGTTGCCACCTTTATATGACAATGTCAGGAAATTCAGATGGATTGTTATCACTAAAGGATATAATGGAGAAGCTTGGGTTCTCATTAACCAATGCTTTATCGCCTCCAATACATCAGTCTCTAGATGCTTACAAGAAGAGAATCAAATGCAAATAAATGACATGCATCTCAGGATCACAGTTTACATGGAGAGCGTTTGTATATAATGCACAGGAAATACACTTAAGCCAGCTAGCTTTCATCACAAATGCCCATACATGCAAAGATACCCATGAACAAGGCCCTCCATAGACATATGAATAAACATCCCTCTCCTCTTCATATCCAGCAAAGATATCCATGATCAGAGCTCATTCTAGACAAGTACGGACAAAAATCCCTCCCAGCATATAGCAGGTTCATAAATCCAACTGTTATGTAAATTTCACAATTAATGAGAAGGTGCTTCATCGTTCAAACAAAAGCCATCATGTCCAAGAGCGCACACAAGAAATATTCCTTTTTTGAGGGTATCATATCTTTCAAGATTGACAAATTCCATGGCAAGGGCCTATCAAAGAGCTTAATAAGGGCATATAAAAATTTTGAGGTATTCTCATCCAAGAAAGCTTGAAGCAATAGATATCTCTTTAGTAGTTCTTTATCGTTTGATCACATGGTCTTCATTTCAAAGAGTTCCCATATTTATTTCATATTACATGCTATGAGTCTGAAGGGCATGTTATGGTCATTCCAAGTCACTTTGTTAATATTCAAGCAAGCTTCCCCCAAGCTACTCAAAATGTGAGAGTGATTTCTCTCTCCCTCTCTATCCCCCCCCCTTTCATTCAAGGATTCATTGCCAAGGTTGAAGCATAGGCAAGCTCAAAGTTCAACAAGCTAAAAAGATCGGGCTCTACAGGAAAAATCATGCGACTTTTTCAGTTGCCCACTTGCACATAGCATTGATTTTGGGCAGATATGGCATGGAATATGTTTATAGAAGCCATTGTTTGTATACTACCATATGTCACAATGAGCCTAAAATAAAGTTCCTACCTGAACCAAATCAAACAATGACAATGTATAGGTTTTTGCTATAGAAACCAATACAACCATAAATCCTAGGTACAAGAACTTCATAACTCTACTAGATGGTGACAACTCCTAAATGACATAGGTTCTATTTCACTAGTGAGCTTGTGAAAATATACTCCCTCACGAGTCACGAGGAAGAAATCTTCTTTATGTGGAATCTCAAGAATACCTAGAAGAACAACTTACCGTTTTCTTAAATCAACACCTAGACCATGATGATATACAATGCTCCTACAAAACTATATGAACGCAATAGCATGTATGCTGATTACTCAATATCATCCTCCATAGCTACCAAAAACACTAGGCATTGAGGATAAAGCATAATAGTTAGCACTGCAAAAAATGGAAGTGTTGGGAACAAAGAGAGTATATGCACAAGATTGAACAAAAAACTGCACAAAGCTGAAAGAAAACTGACATGACCTTCTTCTAGCCCAAGACTCCAACTCGAACGAGCACCAAGAAGTTGGATAGAGCTTTCCAAAGCTGTCCAATATTAATAAGGAAGTTCGTACAAAGAGATCGCAAGGCCTTCGTTATATGCAATTTAACTTGGCCTAAAAAGCTAATAAAAAAGCACAGTGTAGTTTTTTATGGCTAAAACGGGGCCCTTTTTTTGGGGGGGGAGGGGGGGGGAAGGGGGGGGGGTAGGTAACAATTTCAGTTAATAATATCAAAAAGCTTCTTATGAGCGGGGGAAAAAAATATTCACCTACCAAGGCAAAACTTGCTTTTTGCTCCTAAAGTTAGCAATATCAGTTGAAGATATTGAAAAGCTTATTATTAGCAGGGGGAGCAAAAAAAATACAATCACCTATATTAAATAAGGTAAAACTTGATTTTCACTCCTGACGATAATAACCTTATCATATAAAAATAATAATAGACTATTTTCTGCTACAAAATCCAATCCTAGTCCTAAGAAAATTTTTATAAGAAAAAGTCAAATTTTCACCCTAAATTACTAGATTTAGGGTTTGTAGGTATTATTCACAGCATTTAATAGGTAAACGACCCTTAGGCAACAATATTTATGTAATTTTGCCATAATTTATGCATCAAAAGTCCAGGCTGACATGGCATGAATTTTGAGGCTGAAAAACAAGGCTTTTGTTGCTAGAGATACTGTCTGAGCACAACATTCCTCTCATGATGAGAGAGGTGGATGTGAGGTGAGTCTGGGTCATACTGAAAAGGCGGCAATCTGTCCATATCAAGTCCATGACTATCAAATCAGACTCATAACCTAAGTGTACCAAGCTCTCTCATATCCTGACTCTGATATCTGTATAGATGCCTCAAAAGCTCTGTGTGAGTCTGTCTCTAGGGAGCTCCCTCATCCTCTGAATAAGGCAGATAGTTTGAAATAGTGCATCTACTACCATGGGTGGTGCAGCTAGCTCTGCCCTGATGATGTCATGTGGTACCGACTGTTTCCCGCGAAATAGTCGCAAGATCATACGTACCTGTGGCCTCTCGATCGCACTCCACTGGGTGACTGTGAGGCCTTGGGCCCAAACTGTCGCAGCATATACCATAGCTGGTCTGACTAGTGTGTCAAATAGCCACCCCATCGTGCGGGGCTCCAAGAAGTGTGCCTCGTGACATCTCCGCTCTAACATGGCTAAAACTGCATATCCTTGTGTGAGCCTATCGGTGGCTTCCTATCTCATGTTGATGGGGCAAGGAAAGCTCGTGAATGTGACTCCGAGGTAGACATAGGAAGTGACTACCTCAATCTGTCCACCGCAGGCTGTGAATCCCGCTCCATTCCTCACCATGGGGGAGGTGTGGAAGATCATGACCTTGGTCTTGCTAAGGTTTACTTTCAAGCCCCTCTATGTACAAAACTCATCCAGGGCATCCAGGTGGCACTGTAATCCCTCGGGTGACTCTGAAATCAAGACAATGTCATCGGCATATAATAAAATGTGGACATGTGTACCTTCGAGGTCTGCACCCTCTCCTCAAGCTCGGAGAATGTAGTCCTCAATCTCGTCAATGTAGAGACCAAATAGAGTGGGAGAGAGTGGGCAGCCTTGCTTAACACCGACGGTGCTAGCAATGTACTCCCAAGCTCTGGAGGCATTCGAAGAGCCTCTCTCATGGCACTGTAACAAAAGCTTTGCGGAAGTCCACAATACAGCAATATAGTCTCTTCTTCCCCACCCTTGTCCCATCAATGAGGCAGTGCAAAATGAAGATGTGATCAATAGTAGAGAAAGCTCGTCGAAAACCTGCCAGGCCTCGTGCTCGTAGCCCCTCAGTCTCTGCATATGAGCTTAGGCTTGAGCTCTGCCTCAAGTATG
This sequence comes from Ceratopteris richardii, assembly GCA_020310875.1. Lineage (NCBI taxonomy): Eukaryota > Viridiplantae > Streptophyta > Polypodiopsida > Polypodiales > Pteridaceae > Ceratopteris > Ceratopteris richardii. Next base: position 46,731,546 of record CM035444.1, on the reverse strand, counting down.
GCACCGTATAGTTTGGCCATGGTGTGGCCAATCATGATGGCCCTCTAGTTCCCTAGGTCCAGGGTGTCACCAGATTTGTGGATAGGCACAATGGTTTGCCTAGTCCACTCCTTTGGGAAGCCCTCTCCTATAGCCCGGTTGAAGACATGTGCAATCAACGGGGCTATAGTGGAGGCTGCATATATGAGATGCTCACTCTGCAATCCTGTGTGGTCTGTCGAACGTCCATGTCGCACTCGTCCTATGGCCCTCTCAACAATCTTTGTTGTGAAGAGAGCAGAACTAGTAGGGAGAGGCTCAAGTGGCTAGGGAATGGGAGGCTGCCGAGGTACCTCATATAATCTCTCAGCTTAATCATGCCATGTGTGTAGGTCCCCAATAGGTATGGTCGGGCGTGGCTCTCTTATGGTATGCCATGTTGCAGCACTGTCCATAATCATAAAGAGATGGTATAGCTCAAGCGCATGTGCCTCCTCAAAGGCTCGCCTCTTCTGACGTGTGAGAGCCTTCATCAGTCCCTTGGCCTGTCTCTCTGTGATCTCTCCCGATGCTCCCTGAGCTCGTAATCGGCGGTAAATATCTCTGCATTCCTCATCATACCAACGATGTTGTGGCATAGTCCCGGGAGGAGGTGTGTGACCAGAATGGATGGTGTGTGGGAAGGAGCTAATGGCTGATGTCTAAAGAACTGATGCTATCTGTGAGGTGAGTAGGGATAGTAGAGTGTCAGGATGAAGCAAGAGAAGACCCTTCTCGACTTGAGCCGCATATATGTGAGCTAGCTCGTGTGTGAAGTGGATAGTGGTGTGTGGGATGCGTGCTACGGGTGTGCGTGTAGGGGTGTCTCCTTTGAGGGAGAGCACGAGGTATGTGTGATCGGCCCCAATGGGTATGGATGGGATGGTGAATGAGGTAAGTAGATGGATGGCCTCTCTAGATCCCATGACGTAATCTACTCTACTTCCCCCGCCATCTATGACTGAGTGTGGTATGCATGTCAATCCTCCTGAGGTAGGCCACTGAGTCATCCCGTTATAGATAACGAGATTATGTCCAGAGCCTAGTCTGAGTAAGTGAGTGCCATAATGAGTGTGTATAGAGTCCGCTGAAGCTCAAGCTGTAGACTCATCCTCTATGGTACGTAGTATCTGTGGGTCTTCTCGGTCATTGCCTTTCCTTGCATTGAAATCTCCCATAAGGAAGACTTCCCCTAATGCAAAGTACTCTATAATCTCTTCTGACAAGCAAGTGTATGGTGAGTCCTCCTCTCGATCTATGATAGCGAACCGCGAGCTAGAAGGAGCAAAGTAGCATAATGCTATGAAGATGATTGGCTCCTGTGAGAGCTCGAGTCGAGTCCAAAGATATCTAGTCTGTGAATCACTTGCGACTATCTGTATCCTGCTGTGAAGTCCATCTCTGAAGAGTATGGCTACTCCTCTTCATCCTCTGGTGGTGTGCTGACATGTACACTCTCTGTATGTGGACTTCCACTGAAAACCGTGGACTCAAGGTAGGCCCCGGTCCGGGCTCTCATGTGTCTCTATGAGCATAATGATGTCTTTGCCTTTGCGCACTTCTGTGCGTCTTCCCATCGGACTCGAAGGTAGAGCCTTCTTTTTCTACAATGCCCGTGATGCGTACATTGAGACCACAGGCATGTCTAATCTTTTCTTCCTCAATGGTGGTCTGCACAATGAGTGCTTCTTCCTTTTGTGCTTCCTCTTTGGCTTCTTTTTTGATGTTCTTCTTCACTATGTCGATCCACCCTTCTTTGGTAGCTTCTAACTTGTTTTCCATGCTCGCAGTCAAAGCTTTGGTGAGTTCTTCTTTGAGAGTTTTCTTCTTTGAGAGTTTCTGTCTTGTTCATATTAATCTCTCCCTCTTCGGGTGTGAGAGAGACCATTGAAACTTTGAGGAGCTCTTCCTCTTTCATGTTTGCCTTTTCCTTAACCCATTCTTCTTTTTCTTTCTTTCTCTCCCTCTCGCACTCTTCTTTCTCTTTCTTCTATGTTTCCCTCTCCTTATGATATGTTTCTACTTCTTTCTCGAGCTTTGAGAGGCGACTGATGATGGTCATGATAGTGGAGTCCACCATCTTCTTGTTTTCTTTGATAGCTATGGTCAGTTTGTCCCCCATTCTCGTCAAATCGTCCTTCTTAGCCGTAGCAATCATTGCATTCAAAGATGAAAAAATGCTCGGTGTGTTGAGCCCAAAGACTTGCGATGAAGACGGGAGCGCGCCCGATGCACGATGGAGCAAGGGTGGAGTGGCTAATAACTATATGCAGCAATTATTAGTCTGGGGCAATTAGTCCGAGGCAGGGACACTCTACTTCCATGGCTCAGGCAAGGGTTCTGGAGTTAGGGTTAGGGTTGGGTCGGGCATGGGGGCGGTTTAGGGTTTAAGGTAGGTGGGCAGTGGTGGACGAGGCGACGGCGGCGTGCGGGAGGGTTCCCTCGTGAATGCGAGCTTTAGGGTTTGGCTGCCGATGGGAGCAGAGCCGAGCTGCTCTATTCGACTTCCTGTCTAATTGACGCACGCGAAATCTACACGCGAGGTAGAGGGGGCTGACGCGTGAGGCAGAGGGCTGACGTGACAGAGACCTGACAGAGGGCAGAGGGCTGATGCGAGAGAGAGAAAGAAAGAAAGTCATATTAACGTCTTCTAGAGGCCAAACTTGGCCTATGAGACCATGTACAAGTGTAGTAACCCTGTGCAGAAGATGAAATGAAATAAAAAGTATATCGCTACACAAAGCTATATAGGGCTGGAAAAGGCTGGGGAGACTTGGCTCTGACTCTGCATATAGTGGCCACCGAATACATGGGGGATCCATAATGTGAGTGAGTAAAACACCCTAGCTACTCGTGGTGGGTGGAGGTGGGTGTAGTATGTGGTACATAGGTGGTGGTCTGAGTGTCTCCTAAAGGAAGACAACCCAAGGGGTGGCGGTACGCCTATGCTCCATCATGTGGTCGTAGGCCGTCCTGATGCGTGAGGTATCCTCTTGATCCGAGAGGGGGGGGGGGGGGGGGTTACACATGAGAATAAAAGAAAAGGGTAGAAAGAAGATATGAATTGTGTGTGTGTGTGTGTGTGTGTGTGGGGGGGGGGGGGGGGGGGGGGGGGGGGGGGGGGGGGGGGGGGGGGGGGTGGGTGGGGGCGAGAGAAAGAGAGAGGGGACGAATTTGTTTCAAGAAGAAAAAAGATGCAATAATAACAAAAGAAAAACATGAAGATGCGATTGCTAGAGTGGTTGAAGAAACCATTGATTTTGCATGTTAAATCATATCATCTTTGTGTGTGTGAAAGGGACAAGCCAACCTTGGTAATCTTGGGAGTATGTTTGAATCTATATTCTATCTTCTCTTTGCATCCTATATTTGTTTCTATCCTCCAAGTAGTAATTGGTTGAGAAGAGTTGGAGAAGAGTTGGGGATGTATGAGTTCTCCTTGTGATGTGTGTTATGGGAGTGCTCTCCATGTCTAAGGTCTTTGTGTGCGGTGGTGGATACTTAACATAATCTCTGAAAATTAAACATGTATCTAAATCATTAAATGATAATAATTACTTCAGCAGTAAACAAAAATACCTACTTGGCATATTCCCCTAGTGTCAGGTTAAGAGAGGATTATTGGAATATGTGAGCAATCTTCCACTAGGGAGCTAAAGTTGCAGAGAAAGAGAGAAAAAATTAAAGGTCAATGCTTGGTCAAAGGCTGATCAACATTGGCCAGAATGGTCAATTTTTTACTAAAACTTTTATTACACGTTCCAAAAGAACTCTATCACTCATGAGGGTTATCCAAACACAACACTCAAGTATTTAGTATCATATAGCATATCAAAAGGCAAACCCTAATCTACATATTTGAAGTGAAAAGCATGATTGCCACTTGTCAAAATCTTATTGAACTGAAGTTTTTTATCGAAGGGTTAATATCATTACCCAAAATCAATTTAAAAAATACAAAAAAAGTTTTTTCGGTTCTAAGCTTTAACCTACAAACCTATACACAGAGGACTTTTGTGTCACTCATAATCATCTTATATACAAACTCTACTCTCAAGCCTTGGAGTTCTCTTGGAAGTCCAATTTTTATATAGCAAACTTATTTGGAGCTTATTTTTGCTCCTTTTGCAATATATTATCTCTCTCTCTCTCTCTCTCTCTCTCTCTCTCTCTCTCTCTCTCTCTCTCTCTCTCTCTCTCTCTCTCTCTCTCTCTCTCTCTCTCTCTCTCTCTCTCTCTCTCTCTCTCTCTCTCTCTCTCTCTCTCTCTCTCTCTCTCTCTCTCTATATATATATATATATATATATATATATATATATATATATATATATATATATATATATATATATATATATATATATCTCTTTTACATTGATTGTGGGTCTAAAAAGCAACATCCTCAAGTCTCTCCTCCATCCCAAATCTTCTCAACCATATGGCTTCCCTGAAGGCCTCTATGACCAAAATATATTCAGCCTTTGTGATAGATAATGCAATAATTTTTTGCGGCCTTGAACCCCATGATATTGCACCACCAACCATGACAAATAAATATATACCCACTTCTGAATTTGCGTGTATCCACATCACCTGCCATGTCTTCATGGCAAAATCCCTCTATGTGTAGAGAGCTTGTTCCATAGCATAGGCAATATCCTTTTGTATCTTTCAAGTATTTGAGGATGCACTTCAAAGCTTCTCAATGTTTCTTCCTTGGATTTTCCATGTACCTTGAGCCACATGCTGAACATAAGGCACTTTCTCTATTTCTTGGGTGGTTGAATCATCTTTTGGATACATATATACCTTCATAAGTTCAGAGTTATCCAAACTTACGAACTCAAGATAGAGAACTCAAACACATACACATTGGAAAAAATAACAAACAAAAGCAAGAGACTTAAGACCAATATAAGACATGAAAAATACAACCAAGAAAGAAAACCAATACAAAAAGAGATGTGCACACACTCACATGAACACGAACACACACACACACAGAAAAAACAAAAAATAAAAAATAATAAAAATAAAATAAAAATAAAAAATAAATAAATTCAAAAATAAATAAATAATAAATAATAATAATAATAATAAATTAAAAAAGAAAAAAATTAAAATAAAAAATATAAATATATAAAAATAGAAATTTAATTAAAAGAAAATAAATAAAGAATAATAATTTCATAAATAAATAAATAAATAATGCTTATATATATATATATATATATATATATATATATATATATATATATATATATATATATATATATATATATATATATATATATATATATATATATATATAAGCAAATTAAACAAAAACAAAACGAAACAAAAAGTGCATCATCAACTTCTATGTCTGTCCTCAACTAATTGCCTTGGACTCGGAAGTTTACCGTTGACAACATTCCAAGTCCTTGGAAACTAACAAATGCATCATCATCAAACTCCACATACGATAGTTAGACATTCCATCAAATTTGTCTTCTTGTCCCAATCGCAGCTCTATAATCACTCATCTTGGGAACAAGTTATATATGTGCAACAAAACTCTGATCCCAAATGTTGGAAGTGAGGTAGGCCCAATATTAATTATTGCATATGTACACCTTGAACCAAATAGGATAGAAGAAATGAATATAAAAATAGAAAAGAGACAACATATAGGGACAAGTAGAAGTGGCTACTCTTAAAATAATAACTACTTGATGAAAGAATAACTATACAACAAGGGTGACAGCAACATCATGGGGCAGCGACAACATCACAATAATGTCACGAGGCGACGGCAACACACGAGGCAGCGACAGGGACTTCGAAATCACATGCAAAGTTGCAAGTGCCTACAATGGAAGCATCACGAGGGGGAGTCAGGGATGTCACGAGGTGGGGGCAACCGGTTACGTGATGGGGACGACCGTGCCACGAGGGAGCAATTGTGTCGCGAGGGGGCAGCAACAGTGACATTACGGGTAGGCGGCAACGGTGGCATCACAGAGGGACGACAACATTCTAGGGGGAGGAAGCATCAAAGGAGTGGGGGTCGCCACCCCAACACAAGGGAGGTCATGGGGTGGTGGCAACGTCGTAGGGGACAAGAATTGGGGGGGTCACAAAGTGGCGGCAGCATCGGAGTGACAGGTCAACGGTCCCATCACGAGGCAATGGACAGAAGCATGGAGAGATGGAAGACACATGGAGCAACGGCAGACACGGCGTCGTGAAACGACGGAAGGCACAAAGTCATGAGGCAACGAACACGATGTCATGAGGTAGTGGAAAGGGAGTCGTGGGGCAACCGTGGAAGTAGCAGCATCACAGGGCAGCGGCAAGAGCGACGGCGACAAAAGCATCACGGGGCAGCAAAGGTGGCGACATCACGAGGTGCGGCAGGGGGGAAGCCTCACGGGGTGGCGGCAATGTCACGGAGTGGTCGCAATGTTACGGGGTGGCGGCAATGTCACGGGACGACGGCGGCACGTAGCAACGATGGTGTCACAAGGTAATGATGGCGTCATGGAACGGCGACGGCATCATGAGGCATAGGCGACGGCATCACCGGGCAGAGGCACTGGCATCATGCGGCATCATGCAACAAAGGAAGCACGACGTCACGAGGAGGCGGTGGCAATGGAAGCATCATAGGGCGGCGGAATCACATGGCAGCAGCGTCAAAAGGAAGTGGCATCATAGGAGACATCACAGGGGCGAGGCGTCATAGGGCAGCAACATCATGAGGCAATAGCATCACAAGGGCAGCCTTATGGGGGCAACGTCATGGGCAACGGAAGCACGGGGGGTGACGAAAGCAACACAGGTTGCAACGGCATGACAGTGGTGGCACATGTCGAAAGCAATACGGGCGGCATCAACGCAAGTGGCATCATGAGGCGACGGCGACGATGGTGATGGAATCGCAAGGCGACACCATGGCAGGGCAGCGGCATGGCAGGGTGGTGGCGACGACGACAACGGGATGTGCCGCTTGTGATGTCGTCAAGGCCCCCTAGTGATGCTGAGTCCACCCCCTTGTGAGGCTCCATCCGCCCCCCATGTGATGCTATCGCCACCCCCATGTGATATTACCGTTGTCGCCCCCTGTGATGCTAGCTCCACCTCCCTCTCTGCTCCATGAAGACACCACCATCATGTGACATTGTCCCCCCTCCCCCCCTCGTGACATCATCGTCGTTGCCCCTCATGGGGATGCCACCACTTCCTTCCCCCATGATGTTGCTGCTACCATTGCCCCTCGAGACGTTGCTGCTGTCGGCACCTTGTGATGACGCCATTGCCAGCACCCAGTGATGATGCCGCCATCACCTTGTGACGTTGTCGTCGCCGCCCAGTGATCAAGCCACCATAGCTGCCCAATGATGCCACTGCAGCCCCCTTTATAGACAAAGTACACACTCGAGACCATGGAGGATATGTTCATGGTATACAGAGTGATCCTCTTAGATATTTCTAACACGAGATGATGGTGTTTGTTGTGCAGGTACACTAGATTGCTTACATGGTGAGCTTCAACTCATAATGAAGCTAAACCATCCGACACCATAAGAAGGTTTAGTTATAATATTATAAAGATTATATTCTAGAAAAACAACATCTCTAACGACAATGTCTTTCTGAACTTCCGGTCGTAAATTCTAGAGCCTTTACATCCATAACCAATGAGAATGCACTTCGTTGCTTAATAATCAAGTTTATTTCTGAGTTTATATGGAACAAGAATGTAAGCAACACATCCAAATATTCTTAAATGACTAACATCATGCTTTTGATCATAATATGCCCCATAAGGTATTATTCTTTAAAACTTTTGTCAACTCCCCCCCAAAGGATGAAGCTTTTTCATATGACTTAATCAATGTTGCTAGAAAAGGGAAAGTTGCCCGTTATAAGTTTATAGCACAAGGAAGCTCTCCATAATCTTTTCTATTGGAAGATGCAAGCTCCAAATTTAATCACTCTTACTTGAAAGCACCAACTTGTGACGGATCAAAACTAATATTCATGTGGCCCTCGTATTTGATTGTTAGAGAAAGTACCATATCTTTATGCTTCATCAACTTGTAACACGAACTCGAAAGGAGTACGACCTAAAGGGGCTATCTTGTATTCTAGAAAAAGAAGGGAAGGGATTTCTTCAACTAGCAAACTCACATATTGAGGTAATGAAAATTTGATTTTGAACATGTTTGAGAATATACCATAAGTGCTTATTAGTCAAGCTTGAAGCTATTATTATTATTATTATTATTATTATTATTATTATTATTATTATTATTATTATTATTATTATTATTATTATTATTATTCTTTTTTATTAGTTAGTCTAAATAAAAAAATTCATTATTAAGACTCTTCAAGTTCTGCATATTAACTAGTAATTTATGCTATCTATGTGTGTGTGAGAGGGGGTCTTCGGGGGTGGAGGGACACAAATACATTAATAAACATAGGTATACTCGTAGGCATGCTGCATGAATGTGAACAAAATAAACATACTCATGTAGACATGCATATACATCACAAATGTTTGCATACACAGCAAAACACACACCTAGACCTATGTGCATTGTATACATACATAAAAATTGTGCTTAAGCATGGTTTGTTTATATGTATGTGTATACATACATATGGTAATGCAAACTTGTCTATTCAATAAGTCCATTGTCATCCATAAACTCATATACCTCAAAATTATGTACGTGCATGTGTAGTGTTATTATGAACCCACATATGAAATCGAAAGCAACATAAATTATAGCAGCTTTCTATCAAAAAACTCACTTATCCATGTAAATTTTCATTAAAGGAAAAGTATAGCAAACCTCACAGCCAACATGGACCCACTTCTCCATAGGGCAAACTTGTTGAGAAGAAATTGTGGACCCATTCCATGAAGAAAGAGTCAAAAAATTATTTTGATCAAGTGCTAACAGAGGCCTTTCAATATTGTTGATGGAACATACCTGATAATGGCAGAAAAGAATTCAATATAAGCCTTTTAACAATGGCATGGTGTGTAGTCTGCTCCGTTTTTGTGCATGAACATACATTTGCAAATGATTGGTGCATATATGCATATATACACGCACAGAAATGTACAGATACACCATATATGCATATGTAAGCATTGAACTACTAATATATGGAATTCACACCTTAGGGGAGAAGGATTTGAAGTGAGATTCACTTCAAATTGTCAATGACACAACCAAAACCGAGGAGAAAACTAAGATAACCATAAACCCTTTCAGATATCTCTGGATGCATGTATAAATACATGAATCTATTCCCCATTTACCTGCCTTAACTCTCTAGGGATCCTCGGAAAAAATGGCAAACATCATACAAATTATTTGCTTCCTAACATTCTGCAATACTCCACAGCATACTGAATCTGGGCTAACTTATCGTCCATAGTCTAGTTCAGTAAATGGAGGGTTCATGCATACACTTAAACCTTTCTAAAGGAACTGAAAAAAAAGAAAGTGAGAATCACCTCTTCAAAATCAATGTTAGACGACTTATTTCTAGATGTACATTGAACTTTGACTGGGTTCACATGGGGACAAGAGCGAGAAAGGGATATTTCTTATGCCACAAACATTCTGTCTGAACTGGCAGTAGCTTAATCCTAATGTTATACCAGCATGTGATTGGTTCATGATTGTCTCAAGTGTCAACCAATCAAAAGGAGCTACTGTGTGCCTCTTACTTTTCTTCCTGGAGGTCACCCAGCAATGGGGTAGCCCAGAAGATATTGATTTTCAAACCCCAACAAAAATCAGAAACTTGGATGAGGTGGAAATTCCACCGAACATCTGAACCCACTCTTAATCTCCAACTTCCGGACATCTGCCTCCAAAAAATCTACTATGCACTATTTCTATCAGCTGAATATAAACTATAGCATTCACTAAAAGAGACCTACAGAATTTGCGGCAAACTAAGGATCAGAAAATGAACAGTTCCCAAGCAATGGGCATCCAGCTGACTGAGGACATGCATGGTGCATCAGCGTGAACACTTGAGTGCTGGATATCGAGTGTTCGAAAAAATGCAAGGGAATACAAAAGGAAACGAGGAAAAGCAACAAGGATACTGACCATACGAAAGAGAGGAGCGGGTTTGGCAGATTTGAGGAGGTAGATCCAGAGGCAAAGGGTGACGCTGCCGTCGTGATTCTGCGGACACGAAGAAGTTAGCGGCACACACACTTCATCCAAACTCCAGTATTCATCATCTCCGATGACGCCGCATCCCGTAGCTGCTCGTCTCATCATCGACGCCAACAGACTGGAAGTAGACGGTCAGGACAGTTGCCCTTCCCACCGCGATGAACATCCCGGTCTCTCCCTTTTGGGTTCATTTGGACCGTTCAAGGACGGGGAATTTTGTTTGAAGCTTTTTTTTTTTGGGGTAACAAGTGGATCTTTTTTTTTTTGGTTTCTTTTATTTTTGGAGTTCGATCTTGGATCTACTCTTTCGATAGGCTTGAAACTTTGAAAAAACACTTCACACATCCATTGGAGGACTTTTTCTCCACCTTTTGGAAGTTCACATTGAGTAGTCGACAAGTTTTGAGCTTTGGACTTTCAATTCATTGGTCCAAAGTGTTACCATTACACCGCATCACCTTCAATATCAAGCAACTAATTTCATTTGTCAAGTGGACATTGCTAAATGGCAAAAAGCTTTCGTTAGTTGGGATGATGTTCAAGGTCTAATCTTTAACCTAGCCTTGACATGTTTATAAGTGAAGGCTTGTCTACCCCTTATCTACATGATGTAAAAGGTGCTATTGTTTTATGAACTTGGGTATGTGTGTAATTTCAAATTTTGGATTCACATCAAAAAAGTAACAAGTGTTCTTTTGTTTGAACTATTTTGAAAATTGCATATTTGATAACTGGGGTCACCATC
>CM035444.1:46583084-46708084 GCA_020310875.1 Ceratopteris richardii | reverse complement strand
AAACTTCATCCTATAGATATTCCCATGCAAAATTTAAATATATACATACTTCTTAGTTATTCACTTCAAAAACAAAGGTAGAAACCAATTGTGTTACACTTTGAACAATATAACAAAGAGAAGTTCATATAGTTTTATACAAATATAAACAAAACTTTAATGATTATATTGATTATTTCAATTCCAATGACATGTCACATGCATGTATAATTCCATAATTCTTCCTCCTTCTCACATCTATACCTTCTTTACACTAGCACTCACAAATTGGTTTTTCTCATTATGTGTTGATTTCATCTATTTACATGATTTATTTTTAATCGGCTTACAAATATATCTCTACCAACTCAAAATTTCTTTGACTAAGACTTCTATTACATTTGAGTAGGCATCGACACTTAAAATTTATGGTAGCTAGGTAAGAATTCCAAAAGATGAGAGAATTGGCAAATAATGCAATTGGCACAAGAATTTAATATATAGATTTTTCATCACAACATGATGTATTTTTTGAATACCAATTGGGATTATCCTTTAGAGTCGTTGAGAATACCTTCCAAATCACATAAATAAGAAGCCTCTCCATCTATATCGAAGATAAAAAACCTCTTTGAAACTCCTTAAAATGTCCTCTTAGATGAAAAACAAGAGACAAAAATGCATGTATACACTTTGGTGGAGGACATTAGTCTTTATAATCACCTTACCATGCCGCCTTCCTAGTAGAATGAAACACATGTCTCCCCAAATGTCAATATTCAAGTTAAGTCTACATGGACATTCTTCTAGCATTATAGTTCTTGTAAATATTTCAAATATGACTAAGTTAGTATAAAAAAGTCTTTCCCACCAACTAATCTTACCATTATAGAAGCCAATTGTAATGTCAAGCACCATTATTGGCCCTCAAAAAAATCATTTTTTGACAAACCTTTTGCAAGAGGTAACAATCAACCTGGAGCCACATCTATGCCTATCTCTCATGCAAAAAACAACATGAACAAGTGCCATAGTTTGTTTTCTAGCTGATCACCTTACATATTTGTCAACGGGTTGTTTCCAAAGGTGTCCCATTCGACCTGTAACACACAGCACAACCAAAAATAGTGGAGAGGAGCAGATGGGTAGCGAGCTAATTATACAGATAGTGATGACCTTGCACAACCATATTTCAGATATTGCTCTCTACATTCGGCTTGGACAAATTAGATCACAAGTCTAAACTTCGCATCTCGACATGGGATGACCACGAATTCACTATTTTTTAGAAGTTCATTTATTTAATTATTTTGGTATGCCATTCCTAGTTGCTTCCTAATGAAGAGTTTGACAAATGTGAACACGTGATATGAGGATCTAGTGAGAGGTTGGATAACAAAATCTAGAATGGAGAAAGAGGGATGTCTTATCCTCTTCTTGGGAACAAGTAGATCCACTAGGGGGATAGGGTTAACATGCTGGATGAGAGATAGCTCAAAGAGAGAAAGGAAGTGTTGATAGGATATGATTTAGGCAATATGGAGGCTTGAATTGGGGCATTAAATTTTGAATTAGAATTCTCTATGCATTATAAGGACTATGTAATGGAAAATTATATCACGAGATTGGGATTTGTAGTAACTCATAGCATGGGATACTCATGTGTTGACTCTTGTTAGTATGGAAGTAGACTTTAAGCTTATAGTGCCAAGACTTGTGATGCTTAGACACTAGAGAGGTGTTCCTAACTGATGTAGTAAAACTCTAGCTCTTGAGAACATCATGGGATGCATGAAATATTCTAATATGTTAAGGTGGTTTTGAGATGTTTAAGGGGAACGGGTGTTATCTTGATTTTCACTACAATTACCATTTCAAAAAACCTTAAGGATGTCATATTACTATGACTTGGATATAGTTGACGATCCACCATGTTTGACCTTTGATGAGTCATTTACGATAAAGTGATTTCTCTCGAAGAGCAAAAGGCAAAGGCTTTGAATACTCCAATGAAGCTTTGAAATTGAATAGAAGGATGTTATGAGGGATATTTTTTGTTTGTTGAATGAAAGATCTACTCTTAATGTAATCACTTTGAATTGAGGGTGCAACGTGAGCATTTGGAAGTTGTAAACGTGCTTAAGTACATTAGTTTTGTGGGCTTGAATGACCTCACTCATTTCACTTAAGATTGAGAAAGTTAAGTGTATCATATGTATCTTTTGTGATAATTCTTTGATTTTGCTAGAAGAATCACATTAGGACTTATTTTCACATATCAAAAACATTCAAAAAAACATACAAAACCAAAACATATTCTAAAAACGTTCAAAATAACAAAAAATTTGCTTCTTTTAAAAATGGGAAAAAAGAAAGAAAGCAAGAGAAAGAATTGGAAAATTCAAAACACAAAGGTAGAGGAGCAAGAAAAATGGAAAACACATGATCAAAAAGTTATTGAAAGGGAGATTAACGAATAAAAAACAACAACCTCACTAAACAAAAAGAACCAAATGAAATTGAAGTCGACAAATCCCAACTTATATTTGTGGATGAACAATTGGGAAAATTGCTTTTCATCTTTCTTCTTTCATGATGGAGGACAAAGGTATCATCCATTGCAATGGATGATGTAAAGGATAAGACTCTTGGAATTGTACAATTGGAGAAAGCATCATCATCGCCTTACCCTTGAGCACTTTTCTCAAGACCAATTCTATTTTTTCACCATGGTTTTTTGTATGCATTTTTAGAGTATGCCTAAGATAGGGTCTCATCATACAACTAAGCATAGGCACCTTTTGGTTTACCACCCATGCATCCTTAGTCCCCTCTCAAGTATATGGACTACGAAGAGATGAATTAATTTCATCTATATGTATCTAATCTTCATTCCATCATTACATTCTTATAGATCATCCATATTCCATCTTTAAATTCTAGTAAAGAATAAATAAATTAATTAAAAAAAAAAGGAAAGAAAGAAAGAAAGAAAAAGCACTCTAGCACATTCCTCTCACCTACAAGAGGCAAAAAACTAAAGATAAAATGCACCAACTCCAAAAAATGCAAACAACAAGATGAAGTAACACAACAAAGTGACGCACTCCAGTGACACAAGATCATGCACTCAAAGGGACTTCGACATGCTCTTCCACAAAAAGCTCAACACTTGCAAAGGCTTTGTCAAGGACGACAAAGTCAAGGGGGGGAGTGTTGATAACACAACTATACTTCTTGGATCCTTCTCTTATTCATCAACATTTGTACCTTTTTCTACTTTTAAATTAGTTTAGAGGAAAAAGTGACCAAAGTGTATATAAGGAGGTCACTAATCATTGTGGAGGATGTCCATTTTGGCTCATAAGAAGATGCTTCTCTTTTGGAGAGTACATGCTTGTGTCTAATGAGTCTCATGGATTTTTCTTCTTCTTCCTTGTTCCTTGTGACCTTCTTTGAGTGCGACTTGCATGTCTACATGCATGGTTGGCATTGAGTGTGTTTTCTTGTTGAGTGTTTTCCTTCAATCTTGTGTGTGGATTCATACCATGCTTGATGTTGAAGCTCCATTATGTATTTGTAGGTTCCGCCCACATTTGGGTCTTATGAGATAGCTGACCGGATTGATAATGTAAGCGTGTGTGATGCAACAATGTCAACACCTGGCCATCAAAGAACTATATGCTGACAACCTGCAAGAGAGTGGCCAAAAATTTAAAGGTGTCAATGATTCTTCTTGTATACTAAGAGTTAGGGTTTTGAGGCTCATCATAGCATGTATAGAAACCTTTATAGATACTGACATTAGAACCTTAAATTACATAGGATCCATTTCACCTTCAAATGCTCATCTTTTTTATCTAGGCAAGACATCTGATAGAATACGTTTAATGGACTATTATAGCATAATCAATTTCAAGGGCAGCCATTATGTACAGATTTTTGAGAATGCCTTTGATTATGGGTTCTTTGAAAGAGATTCAAAAGTTTAGGCAGACTATCTCTAGTAATAAAAGCCGGACTAACAACATATGAATCGGGATATACAAAATATATAAAGAAAGATGTGATAGATAGATTGACTATAGCGATACAATGGAGAAAAACTCCTTTTGAGATGGTCAACGATTTGAATGTCATAGAGAGAAAGACTCATGACCTCATAGCTCAAGTCTACCAGAGAAAAATAATAACCAGATCCATCAAACAGTTTTGTCGAGGATGACAAAAGGCAAGGAGAGGGAGAATGTTGGAAAGTACCTTTTTGTAAAGGAAAAAATGGAAAACCTTGTATTTTAGTAGAGTAAGATATCCCAAATTTTATAAAATGAGGAAGAATCTTAGTCATGGATATATGTAACTTATAGACATTTTTGTATAATTTTTAGAGCTCTCAAGAAAGTAGATTTTTTAGTAGAAGCTTTGAAGGACCTATTTTAAATGTGAAAAGGGACACTTAAAAAGGTATATAAGTCAGTTATGACTCAATTGTAGGGAGATACTATATTTTGGCAATTAAAGAGAACTCTAGAGCTCTTCCTTCTTCAAAATCTCATCATCAAGCTTTAATGGTGATTTCAAGTGGATTTTTTGAGTATTTTTCATGGATTTATCTTTGTGCTCAATAGCTCTTTGAGTTGTTTCATGCTTCTATGAGTCTATTCTTACTTCTAATCTCCATTAATCAGCAAAAGTATTGTTTCTTCATGAGTACATGAATCCATCAGAATCGTGATTCTCTCATCACAAGGGTACAAGTATGAAAAGTTAAATTTTACTTTACCATTCTCTTTGTCATTAAAAAAAGCACATTTTAGGCACAAGAAACACTCGCAAATCTTACTTCTAACTTGATCTACATGAAAAATGAGAATGACAGTTTAAGTTTTTGAGCTTTTTGATCCTTTACGTTATGATGATTGGAGAGGACAACTCCAAAGAAGAACAAACATAAAGGTTATAAGCAAAAGCACAACATTGATTATGAAGAAACACTTGTCCCTATTGCAAGGTTTACAACTATAAGAGTCATTCTTTCCTTAAGTGCACACTTCAAATGGCCAATTTACCAACCTGACGTCAAAAGTGCTTTCCTCGATGTAGATATTCAAGAAGAAGTATATGTAGAACAACGCAAAGGTTTCAAGATCAAAGGCAAGGAAGATCATATATACAAACTTCACAAATCACTTTATGGATTTAAGGAAGCTCCCAAGCCTAGTGTAAAAAGATCCACAAGTTCTTTGAAGCTAAAGGATTTCAAAGGAGCACTACTAATGGTAATTTATAAAGAATCCTTAATTGCAATAATCATTCTCTATGTAGATGACTTGATTTTGATAGGTCCATATGATGAATGCATCCAATTCATCATCAAACAACTTAACCTTGCGTACTCCATGACATATCTTGGTCTACTTCACCATTTCTAGGAATGGAAGTATGGTAAACAAAAGAAGGTATATTTCTGTCACAAAAGAAGTACTATGATCTTCTTTCCAGGTAAAATATGGACTAGTATCACTCAGTATCTACACGACTTGATCCAAACATCAAGCTCACACAAGAGGACTCCTCTTCACTCGTGGATGTGCATGCTTATCGATAGATAGTTGTCTCTTTACTTTACCTAGCCAACACAAGACCAGATATTGACTATATAGTTGGTACACTCAGTCAATTTGCACATCAGCCTCCTTAGACACATTGGGATGCTACTCAAAGACTATTTCGATACCTTGTCCCCATATGACATCATGGCCTTTGGTATAAAGGGGACATTGATCTCATAGGATATTAAGATTCAGATTGGGCTAGTAATCCTAATTCCGGAGGATCTACTTCTGTTTACATATTCTTGCTTGGCTCAAGACGTATCTCTTGGGCAAGTAACAAGAAGCCTACAGTTGCTATGTCATACATAGAAGTAGAGTACCAAGCATTATAGAGCAATGTATCTATCAAAAGAACATGGCAGACGTTCACACAGGCTCTACCTTTAGTTCTGCTCAAGCGCTTGATGGAACTCTACACCATTCAGCTACTCCAAAATGGAGTTGCAAAGGTGGTGTAAATGACATGACTTATTCTACCCCTTCTAGCTCATTTCCCTTTGCATCCACATGATTGCATCTCTAGTTTGTATCCAAGAGAACTCCATTTTATATCATTTTATATTGTATCTCATTGTATTTGGGTACCTTACCATTTGCTTCTACCATTGTATTGATTCTCAATCAAGTGGATCTATCCCACATATGGTGTAGTTTGGAGAGCCTCCTCAAAATCTATATAAGGAGGGCCTATCAACAACTTTGTACATGGTTAGAAGCTTGTAGAGGCTATTCCATGCTCTTGGCAAGCTCATTTCTAATCCATGTTAGTTTAGCCAATTCTTGGTCTACTCACTTTGAGTCTCTCACACTCTTTCATTTTGTGAGTACACTCTTCTTTTCATTTTGCTTTCATCCATGTACTCTTTCCATGTACTACATATAGAAAGGAGCTATCCAAAGACAATAATGCACGAAAGGTGCACCTGCTCTAAAAGTTCCATGCTATAGATGTGGTAGTGACCACTTTGTGAAGGATTTCCCTAAGCCATCTAGAACATTTACTTGGAAGATTGAAAGATTTTGAGAGGATTGTGGGAAAGATCACTTGATCAAAGAATGCCTCCAAAGCCCTCAAAATAGTGCACGCAATGCACTCAAAATGATAAAGATCATGGAAACTGGTAGTGATTCTAAAGGGAAAGTGCCTCTTCAAGAAGTTACATGAGCTCAAGCTAAGGAGAAAGGTAAGTAGCAAAAGTTTGAGCAACCAAACAAGGAAGAAAGCATGTGCCAACAACTAATTGAGTTGTCCCAAAAATTTCTTGAAGAAACCTAGCCTATTTAGGGAGAGACCACACACAATTGTAGTTCACGATCCGATCCTCACTTTTGTAATGCACCAAGAGCTTCATGTTACCGTTAGTGTCCATGTGAAAGGCCAAATGGCCATCGGACACTTCTTTGTATATGTTCTTTAATAAAACATATAGTGGCCTGGTCAGTCACAGACTGTAAGTTCGACCGCATTTGTAAGACCTAAGAAGTCTGTCTTTGTGCTCCCTGTGTACTGTGTTTTTCTGCGTATTCTACAGCCTCTGTGCGGAGTACTGTGTGCGGCGTCAGGAGCTCAGTTTTTTCAACTCCGAGCATATCGTCGTGGAGCTCTTGAGAAGGAGAGTGCAGCGCGGTGCATCGCCATCGAAATACTTCACTGGTATCAGAGCAGTTCGAGGCAAAAAGCTTTGTTCCTTTTGTGCGAGCGAAGCGAGCCCCCCCCCCCAGGCTTTCTCCAAGGCTTACGACTAAGGTGGCGACCAAGGCATAGACCTTGGCATACCTTGTCATCCGAGTCACCGAAGTCACCGTTGGTTGCGCACGAGGGAGGACCTCAACGATCAAGGAATATAGAGGTTCCCGGTACTTCCCGGGAGGTCACCCATCCCAGTACTGTTCCCCCCAGAGCTCGCTTAACTTTGGCAATCTCTTGCCACTAAGCTACACTCTTGTGGTGTTTGAAGAAGGGGAAAGACTAAGGTTGACATTACCTTGAACAAGTTTTGGTCCCTCAAAGCTTCATTTTTGCTTTTAAAGCCTATTTCTGAAGCAATTTTGGGGTGTTTTTGGAGCCATTTCGGAGTACTTTCGCACGTAGTTCTCTTCACACAGGTCCAAGAACATCAAGAAGAGTGTTCCTTGTACTTCTCAGACAATAAATATCAACCTTTGGGGCTGTATTTTCAGCCACACTCGTAAAACTACATGTTTCTTGAGGGGTTTTCAGTTTTGGTGGGAGCAGTTGCTGCAAATTTATGCAGGTTTTTAAAGCCTAAAACATCAGAGTTGACAGACACTTGCAGGTGTTATTGGCTAGTTTTTGGGCTGTGTATTCAGCCTTTTAGTGTCATTTTACTGCATATATTGAGCACATACACACCATGTACGCTTCTGTGGATACCGCTTATGTACGTCCATGTGGGCATTGATATAGCGGTTACGTTCTTTGCATAAAGCCTTTTACGTTTGATAAAGAGGGTCGTGGTGAGGTTTTCTTAACTAGGAGACACCCAGATGTCGGGGTCTCTTCGGTGATGCAGGTGGAAGACTTACCCAACCTCGCCATAGGAGATGTATGATAGTTGTTCATAGGTGCTCGATAAGCCTAGTTGGCTTCTATTGGGTAACTGATTATATGCAGTGGAGTCAGTGATTCATTATGCAGGTAGACATGTCAGTACTTGCAGTTTTATGATACTTTGACACTGGTCATATGCTAATTTTGCAGAGGATACTCTGGCAAAATTTTTCCAGATTTCTAGTTTAGTCAATTATATAGTGGTCGATTTACTCCTTGATACACTTATTTGTTGGTGTTTGGACTCTTCTAGCTCCATTATCATTCTATTCAGTTCTCTACGATCATGGAATCAGAGGTCTCAGGCACATCCGGTGGATCAGGGTCTAGTGCTAGCGTTCCGAGGAGGAGCTATAACTTGCAGGGCAAAGACCATTTTGAGATCCGAAAATTTGATGGCACAAACTTTGCTCTATGGAAGAATCAGATTAAAGATGTGCTGATTCAAAGAAGGCAATGGAAGCCAGTAAATGGGATTTCAAAGAAGCCTGCTGACATGGATGAAGATGATTGGGATGAGTTAGATGAAATGGCCAGGTCTACCATTCGCTTGCACCTGGCAGATAATGTTTACTTTACAGTATTAGACTGTGAAAGTGCAGAGGAGCTTTGGAAGAAGTTATGCAATACATATGAAAAAGAGACGGCATCAAATAAAGTATATCTGATGAGAAAATTATACGACCTTCTTATGAAGGACAGAGATAGTGTTGCTGCTCATCTAAATGAGTTTGATGCCATATTCTCCCAGTTACAGGCTCAGAAAATGGATATGGATAATGAAATGAAAGCAGTATTGCTGTTATGCACCCTGCCATCATCATGGGATACATTTTGCACAGCTATTAGCAATAGTGCACCAGGTGGTAAACTCGTCTATGATGACATATGTGGAGCACTCTTGAGTGAGGAGATTCGTAGAAAATCTATGGTTGGCACTCAGAGTGGAGATGCATATAATGTTCGTGATTCTTACCAAGGAAAGAATCAACAACGTGGCAGGAGCAAGAACAAGGAAAAGAATGGTCAACGGAATAAGAGTAGAAGTAATCAAGGAAGAGGGATATTGAATGCCATTATTGTCATAAGAAAGGACACATGAAGAAAGACTGTTATGCATTAAAGAATGCTAAAGGTAAAGGACAGAATGTTGATGGGCATGTTAAACAGTTACCTGCACCATCTACTTCGACTGTGAAGATTGAAGAAATAAATGCTATTTCTGATGATGCTGATGTGTTGACACTTGATAGTACTGTGCCATCTGAGGCACTTATGGCTGATTCTCTTTCCCACACCTGGCTGCTAGATTCTGGTGCTTCTTTCCATGTGACACCACATAGAGAATGGTTCTCTAATTATGCAGCAAAGTCTCTTGGCACCGTGAGACTTGGTGACTCTTACCAGTGTGATGTTGTGGGGATTGGAGATGTAGTTGTGCAGTTCATTGACGGTTCAGAATTTACTATGCATAATGTACGCCATGTACCTCAGTTATCACGCAGTTTGATGTCAATTGGTCAACTTGATGACCTTGGTTACAAGGTGGTCTTCTATGCTCAGTCCTTTCGTATATCAAAGGGCAATATGGTTATTGCAAAAGGAAGGAAAGTTGGCTCACTTTACCCTTTATTTGTATCACAGAAAGAACACTTGTTAGTTGTTACTGAACAGCCTATCGCTTGTATTTGGCATGGTCGTTTGGGCCATATATCTCGTAGTGGAATGGAAAATCTTTCTCATTCTGGCTACTTACCTGTGTTATCTTTCTCTGATTTTTCATTCTGTGAGCATTGTCAATATGGAAAGCAAACCAGAAATGTGCATAAAACGCACATTGACTCTTCAATTCAGCCTTTAGATCTTGTTCATACAGATGTGTGTGGTCCTATGCCCACTAGGTCCTTAGGTGGTTCTCTTTACTTTGTCACTTTCATAGATGATGCTACTAGAAAAGTCTGGGTATATCCTATCAAATCGAAGGATGATGTATTCCCTACTTTTAGAAAATGGCTTGCTTCAGTTGAGACTGAAAAAGGAACTAAGCTTAAGGCTTTATGTTCAGATAACGGGGGTGAGTATACCTCACATGAATTCAACCTTTTCTGTCAGTGTAGAGGGATTCGTAGAGAGTTTACAGCTCCTTATACCCCAGTACAGAATGGTGTAGCTGAGAGGATGAATAGAACTATTCAAGATAGAGTAGTCTCTATGTTGCATCATGCAAACCTCTCACAAGGTTTTTGGGCAGAAGCAGTATTGACTGCAGTTCATGTGATTAACCTTTCACCTAGTACTGCCAAAGGTTTGAAAGTGGCACAAGAGTTATGGACAGGGAAACCACCATATTATGATCATCTTTGAGTTTTTGGGTGTGAAGCATATGTTCATATACCCAAGAATCTTAGACAGAAGTTGGACCATAAGTCAAAGAAATGCATTTTTCTTGGATATGGTCGAGAAGGACAATTTGGATATCGCTTATGGGATCCTGAAACACGGTCAGTGATCAGAAGTAGTGATGTCATTTTTAATGAGTCTAAGATGCATAAACAGCCGATTAAGGAGGTTGAAGTGAGAAGAGTGGTGTTTAAGGATACTAGTCCTCCGGTTAGCATGCATAAAAATGCTGCACATAGGGATGTTCAAGAGAATGTCCATTCAGATCAGTCTGCACATGTTCCTGTTCAGCAACCATTGAGACGTTCTGCACGTGTCTCATATCCACCTGATAGATATGTTCCAGGTTTAGATTTTGTTATGCTAACAGATGCCGGTGAGCCCTCTTGCTACAAAGAGGCTATGCAGACAGAGGATCATGTCAAGTGGGAGCGTGCCATGAAGAGTGAGTTCGATTCTATTCACAAGAATGGTACTTGGGACCTAGTACCTTTGCCAAAGGGCAGGAAAGCTTTACCATGTAAATGGGTATATAAGCTGAAATTCACATCAGATAGTGCTTCTCCAAAATATAAAGCACGACTTGTTGCAAAGGGTTTTAAGCAACAACATGGTGTTGATTTTGAGGAAATCTTCTCTCCAGTGGTCAAGATGACTACTTTGCGCATGTTGCTTGGATTCGTTGCAATGGAGGACTTAGAGCTAGTCCAAATGGATGTGAAAATAGCTTTCTTGCATGGAGATCTTACAGATGAGATCTATATGGAACAACCAGAGGGTTATGTAGTTCCCGGCAAGGAAAGTCTAGTTTGTAAGCTCAAGAAGAGCTTGTATGGACTTAAACAGTCTCCTAGACAATGGTACCAAAAGTTTGATGCTTTTATGAAGTCCCAAGGCTATTCTCGGAGCAATGAGGATCATTGTCTCTACACAAAGAGATGTTCTGATGGCAGCTTGATATGCTTGATACTTTACGTCGATGATATGTTGATTGCTGGGAAGTCCTCTTATGATTTGTCAATTCTCAAAAAGAAGTTGAGTCAAACATTTGATATGAAGGACTTGGGGGATGCCAAACATATTCTTGGCATGCGCATTACTCGTGATAGGAGTAAAAGATGCATATACTTGTCTCAAAGTGAGTACATATCCAAAGTACTTCACCGATTCAATATGCAGGGTGGAAAGGCATTGAGTACACCTTTACCCACGTATGTGAAATTGAGCAAGGATGACTGCCCCAAATCAGATGAGGAAAAGGAATTGATGACCAAAATTCCCTATCAGTCTGCTGTTGGTAGTCTCATGTATGCTATGGTAGCTACGAGACCAGACATTGCATTTGCAGTGGGAGTTGTGAGCAAATATATGTCTAATCTTGGCAAGAAACATTGGGAAGCGGTCAAAATGATTTTGAGATATCTGAGTGGCACTAAGGAAAAGTGTCTATGCTTAGGTAGAGGGAAAGCATCCATTATTGGTTACACAGATTCTGACTATGCTGGTTGTGTAGACAATCGTAAGTCTACATCAGAGTACATTTTTCATTTTGTTGGAGGTGCTATCTCTTGGAGATCTCGTCTTCAAGAATGTACAGCTGTTTCCACCACAGAAGTAGAGTATGTTGCAGCAAGTGAGGCATGTAAGGAAGCATTGTGGCTTTCTCGTCTTGCTTGTGATATGGGTTTGCCTCAGCATGTACCTCACTTGCTCAGTGATAGTCAGAGTGCCATTGCTTTGGCTAAGAATCCGGTCTATCATGCAAAGACCAAGCAAATTGAGGTGAGGAATCACTTCATTAGAGATTGCTTAGCCACTGAGAGCATTATTCTTGAGAAGGTTCACACTCGAGATAATGCTGCAGATGCTTTGACTAAAGCTCTACCACAGGATAGCTTTCGACACTGTTGTTACTTGATTCTTGATCTTACACAGTCACTTGTATACTGTGTAACATGCCCATCAGGTGGGAGGTATAGTTTGTATACTTACACTCAGGTATTCTTTATCATTCTTTCTTTTGTCTCCCATAGTTACTCTGGCCATATTGGCCTTTAGTGGGAGATTGTTACCGTTAGTGTCCATGTGAAAGGCCAAATGGCCATCGGACACTTCTTTGTATATGTTCTTTAATAAAACATATAGTGGCCTGGTCAGTCACAGATTGTAAGTTCGACCACATTTGTAAGACCTAAGAAGTCTGTCTTTGTGCTCCCTGTGTACTGTGTTTTTTTGCGTATTCTACAGCCTCTGTGCGGAGTACTGTGTGCGGCGTCAGGAGCTCGGTTTTTTCAACTCTGAGCATATCGTCGTGGAGCTCTTGAGAAGGAGAGTGCAGCGCGGTGCATCGTCATCGAAATACTTCACTTCACTTGTCTCCTGCACGCCCTAGAAAGGAAAGAGAGCATAAAGAAAACCATGTTAAGACTAGACTTGGACTAGATTCAATTGAATCTTTGGCATAAGAACCTTATGTGATAGGATGATGAGGTAGAGATTAAATAGTGGTACCTGAAGTACAAGAGAAATAGACTACATACATATGGGATAAGGTTCAAGAAGCAAGATGGGAGAAAGAAAGAAAAGATGGGGAAGGACCACCATTAAAGAGATTTAAGATCTTGAAAAATATTAGTTCTTTTATTACCCCTGGAATGAGAATGTTTCATTTGTTCATCCCTTAGTAGTAGTAGTAGAAGAAGAAGAAGAAGAAGAAGAAGGAGATCTGATGGAATTGCCACAATATAGAGGAGAGTAAAAAAGAGAGTCCATAATTAAATAGTCACCTACCATTAGATTTCCCATGTGAAAAACAATGATGACACACCAAGCATGGAGCTATTAAAGAATACCTAGGTGAAATGTACCTTAACTATAGAGGAATTGTTGTGTGTAGAGACACACTTATGGAAAAAAATGGCTAAACATGTGGATTCTAACTCCAATCAAACTGAACCTTTAGATCGTAAATCAATTCAAAATAATATGAGTGTCAAACAGGTGCTTTTTGAGGAAGTAAGAGAATCTAGTGAAGGAGATGAGGGCAATACATACCTACATATCTTGTTCAATGGGCATGTTATGAAAGCAATTATAGATAGTGGAGCTGATGTAGCAATAGCCACTAAATCCCTATGGGAAAAGTGGGGAAATCATGCACTATATCCTACTCATCTAAAATTGCGATTGGCTGATGGACATATTCAGAAATCCATTGATTTGCTAGAGAACATGAAATTGAGCACTTATGGAGTTTATTTTGATCACACTCTAGCTTTTTATAATTTTAGCCAACTAATTATGAGATGATTCTAGAAAGATAATTCTTGCATCAATTGAACGTGGTGCAAGGTTGGGGTAGCGATGCTCTATACTTGCAACATTTGGGGGTAATGACTAGAATCAAGTTGCATACATTTGAGCACTGAGAAATCCCTCCCATCCAATGGAATAATGTACATAGAGATGTAGGTGATTTTGCTTGGGACAAATCATCAGAATCTAAGACTTGAATGGATGAGGACGCAAACTTGTGGATTTGTCGGAAAGATCACAAAGAAGATTATAACTAGCAAGAAGAGATCCTAAGATTTTAGTAATTCAAGCCATATCATTTGAAGATCCAACATACATTCCTATGAACACTTCAATGATGAAGAATTTGAACCTCATGCTTGGATGCAAATCCTAGCTACCATGGACATTTTTGTTACTTAGAACAATTTAACAAAACATTGTGATGTTGAAGGATATGATCTCAATGGATTATTCATGTTAACACTTCTTGAAGAAATTGAGGAGGTAGAACCATTGTTGGTTCAAGATGAGAGTTTGAATGATGGTGGTTTACTTTCTATTCATATGGAATCTAAGTTTAATTAACAAAAAAATCAGATCTTCATGGGAGTCCATGATGATTGTATTAAGGACCCTATAAATTATATGTATCCCATATACAAAGTTGAGAAGCAAGAGGAAGAAGATATTACCTCGATAGAAATAAAGTTAAATGACTTTGAGATTCCAAAATGTTTCAAGAAATACAAGGTAGAAAGTTAATTTGTGGCTTTGAGGCCTAAGAGACAGGCCAAAATAGGAGAATCATGACAACCAAGAAATGAAGAAGAGGGTGGTTGTGATGATAAAAGATGGAAAAGAAAAGTATTTTGGGAGTGATGTATCCGAAATGGAAGAGATTCAATTGAGAAGAAATATATAAATGCGTTAGCTTGATCATATAGAGACTTGAAGGGTGTTGACCCTTAGATTTGTTCCTATTGAATACCTATGGGACCTTATGCAAAACCCTCTAAAAAAAGGCCTTACACTTACAATGATGAATATTTGGCCAAGATAAAAGAGGATATAGATAAAATCTTAGAAGAAAAATTCATATATGAGATTGAGCACACCAAACGGGTATCCCCCATAGTTGTGGTGCCCAAAAATAATGGCGATATAAGATTTTGCATCAATTTGGAAATAGTTAATGCTACGAACATTAGGGATAGTATTCTACTTCAAATCACCAATCATCTCTTGGAAAGTGAAGCTTGGAAATATGTTTAAATCTTTCTAGGTGGTTTCTTAGGTTATAGTGAAGTTGCAATTACACATGGAGAGCAACACAAAACTATATTTGCTACTCAACAGCTGATATATGCATTCAAGGTTATGCCATTTCCCTTGTGAATTTCTAGATATTGATCTGTCATGTCTTTGAAGAGTTTCTCGGAATTTTTTTGGAAGTTATGTGGATGGCCTATGTACATATTGTGCACTAAGACCTGAGCACATACCTATGCTAGAGAAATTGTTTGGAAAATGTAGACAATATAGAATCTCATTAAATCCTAAAAAATGTGTCTTCATGGTGAAATAACAAATAATCTTGGGACATATTGCCTCACAGAATGGAATGTATAAGGATGAAGACAAGATCAAGGTGATAGTGAATCTACCAAAGCTTAGGATGTCAAAGAAATGTAAGCTTATATGAGCCACTATGGATATTATTTTAGGTTTATCCATATTTATGCTATCATTGTAAGGCCACTATATGCTTTACTGGTAAATTTGAATAGAGTAAAGAGTGTGGAAATGACTCCGAAGAGCTAAAACACAAGCTTGTCACAACTCCCATATTAAAAGTGTCAAGTTGAAATAAGATCTTCCATGTGCATGTTGATGCATCGATCTATGCCATAGGTTGTATATTACCACAACATGCTTATGAAGATAGACTTGATTTCCTTATTTCCTATCCTATTCGAGAGCAATACTACATAGCAAAATTACACCACACTTGAAAGATAAGGCTTAGAAATGATATACACAATCAAAAAGTGTAGACATTATTTGCCAACAAATAAGTAAAAGTTCTTTTTGCCGACCATTAGGCCCTTTTGTACCTTATTTATAAGCCCTATAACTTAGCAAGATTGGTAATATGGTTTCTCTTCTTAATGGAATTTGACTTTGAAGTGGTTTTCAAAAAAGGTTATATCCATGTGCATGTAGATCACCTTTCTGGGTCGATAAATGATGAGCCACCAAATGGGATACCATATGAATTACCTGACACCTATTTGTTCAACCTATATGGGTACTAAAGTGGATGGATCCCTATGTTCCTTTGCTTATATATGGTCTACTACACCGCTACCTTCCTATAGATAAAAAAAAGAAATTCGAGAAGCAATCTTCATATCATTGTTGGAAGTATCTTTAGAAAAGATGAATGAAGACTATTGTCTTGTTGCATAGAGGAAGCTGAAAAGTGGGATCTAATAACACAAACCCACATTGTTATTTTGGGTTTGCATTTCCCCCGACATAAAACTCTAGAGAATTGAAAGTGATTAGGAGCTTCTTGGCCACAAATGGCTAAATAAATTCACTATGATTGCTCTAATTGGTAGTTTTGCATTCAAAGACCAACTATAAAGCATTCAAATCTATATGAAGTGGTGGTAGCACCAAATGGAGTAAACTCATTGTCGATTATCTTACTGTAGGAATATTTTGAGAAGGTATTACTTTTGTAAGAAGAAAAGCACTTGAAGAAGAATGTAAGGAATACTCTCTCATATGGAATCAAGTGTATGAAAGGGGGAAAGAAAACTTTTTGCACATGCATAATGAGAGTAAATGTTTCCCTATTCTTGAAATGGCTCACTCAACTTAGGTAGGCATCTATCCCTTGAGCAAATAGTCAAGCACATTGTGTTTGTTGACTTATGGTGGCCTACATTGCACATTGATGCAATAAGCTATGTTGAAAGGTTGAAAGGTGTGATATATGTAAGATAACCAAATATCTTTTCCATAGAGAACAAATGCCACTCAAACCTATGATAAGTGGTAGAACATTTGCTAAGTAGGGAATCAATTTTGGTGGACCTATTAGCCCTCGAACAAAAGGCTTACATGTTGAATATATTATAGAGGCAACCGACTATTTGACAAAGTGGGTAGAGGCAAGAGCTACATGATGATGTGATAGTCATTCCACTAAGTCTTGTTTGAAGAAGTATTCACTAGATATAGCTTACCTAGTGAGATAGTTAGTGATAGGGGCACACATTTCATAAATGTGATTATTGAGTGTCTATTAGAAGGGTTTTTAATAGTTCACAAGAAACAATCCCCCTATCATCCTCAAGGTAATGGTCAAGTCGAGGGTTCTAATAAGATTTTATGTAAAGTACTCACCAAGCTAGTGAATAACAAGCGCTCATTGGAATAAACAATTGCATGAGGCAATTTGAGCCTATAGAGTTGCTTCAAGATAGTGTTAGGAACAACACCATTCAACTTAGTGTATGGACAAAATGCTATGTTATCCATAGAATTTCTCATTCCTACAATGAGTAGCAGAAACATATGAGTGGCCTCGTCATGATCTATCCAACTGTGTGAAGTTGCTACAATAGTTAAAAGAAACAAACTAAGAGCCACATCAACAATTTATGGTGCAAAAGAAAGGGAAAAAAGCTTATTATGATGCTTATATCAAGGATAAAGGTATGTAAGAAGGAGATTACATACATGCCAAAAATCTTTAAAAGAGAGGCCATATACCATTTGTAATAAACAATATCTCCATTGGAGTTGTGGGCCATTTAGCAACTCTGGAGAATAATATTTTTCCCAATTTTATTAGTAAATGCCACAACAAGAGGTACCTCAAATCCTTCCTCGATGATATGATGGCAAGACTCCAAATTGCTAGAGAAAACAAGTAGAGGAAATGAAAACTAGAGATGAATCACAAGAATAAGCTAGGCAAAGGATCCTTCAATGTAAGCGATTGATGCAAGGACTTTCTCACCCTCTTACCAATAGTCTTACTTAAGTATTCACATTGAGAGTGATTGGTGAAAAACCGATGGAAGAGACAACATGGTTACATGCCATGTTGGAACCAAAAGTCAAAGAAGGCAATGTCCCATATGGACGCAATCATCTATAAGAGTGTGATATATGTTGAATTAGCTTGAGCTACGCAAGAATCTATTTTCCAAACCAATGTGGACATTATTAACATAAAAGGGAGAAAACCAACCTATATTTGTAAAGCTATGCTTTTGATAAATATTGAAGAATTAGTTTATTTAGAAAAAGTTTTGATTGTGGATGAAATGCATATGGAAGAGTAGATAATGTTAACACGACTGGTTAAACATGCATTATGTGATAGTAGATTGTTCTTTAGGATGCATTCTTGTTGATAATGGACATATGTGTGGAATGTTGTCATATTTTAATCCACATTGCTTTGCACCTAAAACTGAGTGCTTGATTGCACTTCATGCATTAGGGAAGAAATGACAAAAAAAGGATTCTGTAAGGATTTTAATTAGTTGTGCTTTGGAAACAATGCTAGTTCACAATCAAGCAAATAGACATGGATCATTTGTAATGACACACCATTTTTTCATTACCATCCTATTCATCAATTTGTGTTAGATCGAACAAACATGTAATCATTGCAAAAGAAGTTCAATTGATGATAGACAAATTTGAGTAGCGCTTGCTGCCAAAATTCAATCACAATTCTATTGTGCTTTTGGTGATCTTTCCACTTCATAGGACCACTCCATGAGCCTAAACACTCTAGTCATCATTCTAGCAATTCTTCTAAGAAAGGAACCAACAACTCTTCCAATAAGAAGTTCACATGTAATTATTGAGGAAACCACGAATCTTGAGAAATTCTATCGTAAGACGAAAAATATCTCTAAAGCATCTACATCAAAAAACCATTCTAAGTCATCCACACATAAGTCTCGTTGTTCGAGTAGAGAGTTTTTTACTTCCCACATGTGCAAGGATCAAGAATCTTTTCAAGAACTAGAAGAACACCAAGGACAAGTCAACTTAGGAAACAACAAGCGTCTCTCAATTGAAGAAAAAGGCAAAGTGCATATCACAATCATAAAGGAGAATGGAAAGCTTTATCAAATTTTTTCTTTGTCCCTAACCTTTGCATGAATTTCCTCCCAATCAAAGTCATCACCGATCGTCACAAGCAACTCCCATTTGACAACACATCAGTGAAAGTGATTGATCCTATAACATAATATATAATAGCCCAAGTTATTGATGACAAAGGCTTATACAAGCTTGCATGCTCCATCACTAAGGAATCATTTTCCACACTTTGGAATTAAAGATATGGCCATACATCCTACCTTGTGAAGATCTCAACATCTCATTTGGTTAAGGGATTGTCAAAGATTAGTCATGTGCAAGATATGTGCCTCTTGATATATTTACGTAGTGATGTGTGTGAACACACTAGGACCGCCGGGGCACTTTTTTCCCTCTTTAGGAGGTTTTTTCCCTCGGCTTGTATATATGCCTATTGCCCTAATGGTCTACTTATCTTTGTACATTCTCTAGTAATACATTCAGTATTGTGTGTTGTGCTCCAAGCTTCTTCTCCTTCCTTATGTTGTTTGCGTGCTTCCGCAGACATCTATCTCCAAAAATTGGTATCAGAGCAAGTCATCACTTCATCTAGGGTGTTGTCGACACTCCTCCGGTTGCAGTCTCAGAATCGCACGAATTTTGGTGAGCATACTCAACGTGTTTTCGAGATCAAAGCACCTTTGTTGTGTGGTGTCGAAATCGCGATCTAAGTTCGTTTCGACCTCCAAATGCACTATCACAGCGCTTGTGCAAGCTATTTTGTCCTTTTGTGCCAAAGGTATATACCATTTTCTGTTCGCGAATATAAGCGTCTCGAAGTCGGCTACAGGTATAGTAGCATTCATGCGGGCAGTTTTGTTCAACTTTTTGAGATACAATCAATTTTTTGCATCAAGGTATTTTAGTCACCGACCATGGCTGAAAGCAGTGATGTATTTTGTATGTTGGCTGTCGAGGATAAGTGGATGGTACCAACTACCCGTTACGGTCTTATATGATGTGACATGTATTAGTTGCAAAAGGACCGTGGAACATTGGGTAGTGTGTTGAAAAACGTCCTATCACACCTGCAACTGTTACAATTGCAGGTACAGAAGCTGAGGCAAAAGGTGTCGAAGATGATGATATTCTGCATATTCCTATTCATGTTGTAGTTTTTGTTGCACCTACTGTAGAGCAAATTCGTTGGGATGGCAGAGATGCCCAGGCGCATGCATTGATAGCTTTGTCTGTCAAATGTGCCATTATTCCTCACATTCGCTCTTGCAGAACAACTAAGAATGCTTGGGATACACTTACCACATTGTACCAAGCTAGGAATGAGGCTCGTGTTGCTTACCTCCAAAAATAGTTGGAGAGTGAACACATGAATGAAGGTGATTCTATGGACAATTTTCTAACAAAGATCAAAGACTTGAAGGAACAACTGATTTCTGTTGATGAGGTTATACCACATAGCTCACTTGTGTAGACCATTTTGAATGGTCTTCCTGATTCATATCAAAGTTTTGCTTCTACTATTCGGTTAATGATGAAAGGCAATCCAAATGTCTTATCATTTGAGGAGTTAGTCTCTGTTCTGTTGCAAGCGAAACAGCTCCATTATGTGTATTGCAAATCAAGCTTTCCAGGCTAATCAGAAGGGCAAAGGAAAATGGAGCTCTTCAACTAGTAAGCGGAAATCTATAAATGCTGCACATTCGAAGAAGGGAGATAAAGATGAGAAGAAATAAAAAAAGTAGAAATTTTTTTGCAAGTACTGTAAAGGGAATGATCATATCATAAAGAACTGTCCAAAACTGGCTACTAAAGAGGCAAAGAAGAAAGAGGCTGGAATGGTTGTTGTAGAGGCCTCTACACCAAAAATAGAGTCTGCTAATCTTGTGTAGGAAGAAGAACTACTGTCTACAGTTTTGACCCATCTTCTCATGAGCAGTTCATGTCTGCAGTAGACTGAGATGTTTGGTATTTTGACAGTGGGGCGATCAAACATATTACCTCGTAGCGTAGTTTCTTCTCTTCACTCGAGCTTGCCCCTACAGGGAATATTGTTACATGCGCCAACAACTCCTTTTATCCTCTTATGGGCATTGGTAAGATCATTTTGACTACTGCTGATGGTAGTTCTTTCACCTTGTCAGATGCTTTATTTGTGCCAGGGATCAAGAAGAACCTGTTATCAATTTCTACATTAGCCAAGATTGGCTTGGTTGTGAAATTTGTTGATGACAGGTGTACAGTTCATGATCCGTCAAATGGCAATGTGATTATTGCTTCTGGCATTTTATGTCATGGGATGTATAAGCTCATAGACTATGAAAGATCTCTGAATGATTCGGCATGTGCAATACATGATTCTCAAGCTATGTCAGATGCAAAGCTTTGGCATGCACGCTTTGGTCATCTGAATTTTGCTAGTTTGCTACGCCTACAGAAATCTGAAATGGTGTCCTCTTTGCCCAAACTTGAGGCACCTGGAAAACATGTTTGTGAAGGCTTTATTTTTGGCAAAATGCAGCGTTCCTCATTTCCAAAAGATGGTTCAGTTCGGGCTACTCAGAAATTGCAGCTTGTACATAGTGATGTATGTGGTCCTATGTAGACACCTTCTTTCGGAAATTATCTTTACTTCATGAATTTCATTGATGATTTTTCTAGGCATGCATGGGTATATCCATTTAAGGCAAAGTCCAAAGTGTTCATGTGCTTCAAACAGTTTTTGGTTTTGGAAGAAAATCTATTAACATGTAAAATGGGCACCCTCCCTTTAGATCGAGGGGGGGAATATATGTCTTCTGATTTTAATGCATTTCTGGCTGAACGTGGGATAAAACACTAGTGTACAGTCCCATATAGACCTCAATAGAATGGAGTTGCTAAACAAAAGAACATGTCACTCATGGAGATGGCGAGGTGTATGGTCAAGAGTCACGCTTTACCACATAGTTTCTAGCTTGAGGATGTCATGTGTGCAGCATATGTACTTAACAAGTGTCCCACTAAAGCGCTACAGTCTATCACTCCATATGAGGCTTGGCATGATCGCAAGCCATCTGTTGCTCATCTACGTGTTTTTGGTTGTTTGGCATATGCATTAGTGCCTAAACAACATCGCAAAAAATTGGATGATAAAGCGGTAAAATGTATTCTTGTTGGGTACAATTCTGAAACTAAAGGCTATCGTCTGTATCATCCACAGACTAAACGCATTCTGGTTATCCGTGATGTTGTTTTTGTGGAAGATGCTATTCAGCCATTGCTTTCATGTACTAAGGAGACATCTGATAGCTCCAAAGACATGTATGGTACTTTGTTGTCTCTTTTTATAGGTGGACAGTCTAGTGCTGGTCCCAATGAGGCAACTTCTCAGCCTTTGCAGGTTTCATGTGATGATGCAGATCATCCCATTTCTGATGTAGATTTACATGATGTCGTTGATGAGAGAGTTGATATTGAGCAGGCAAAAACTATGCCAAAATGGCTAGTGCAGACTTTGTGTGACAACAAATTAGATGCACCTCTGTCATATCGTACTTGTTCAGGCTCTCATAGTGCCTCCTTTGCATCAGATTGCTATGCAATGGCTACATCTAGTCTCTGTGATGAGAATGAGCCTGTTTCGTTTGATGAAGCACAAAATTTAGAAAATTGGCTGGCTGCTATGCAATCTGAATATGATGCTATAATGAAGAATGGTACTTGGTCTTTATGTGACTTGCCTCCTGGCAAGAAGGCCATTGGGACTAAGTGGGTATACAAGCGGAAGCGTAAGCCTGATGGTATAGTTGACAGGTATAAGGCTAGACTTGTTGCAAAGGGTTATGCGCAGGAAAGAGGCATTGATTTTGATGAGACCTTTGCACCTACTTGTCGAATGACTACAGTTCATGTGCACTTGCGGCTCATCCTGGTTGGAATGTACATCAGTTGGACATGGAAACAACATTTTTGTATGGTGACTTGCATGAAGAAGTGTATGTTTTTCAACCCCATGGCTTTGTGCAAAAAGGGCATGAAAATCAGGTGTGCAGGTTAAAGAAGGCATTATATGGTTTAACGCAAGCACCACGTGCTTGGTATGAGAAGATACATGCCTATCTGATTGCACATGGTTTTGAGAACAGTCCAATTGAAAGCACGTTATATGTGAAGCGTGCTAATGATGTGCTTCTGATCATTGTTGTCTATGTTGATGACATGTTGCTCACTGGTCCTATTGAGAAGCATATTGCTAATTTTAAGGCTAATTTGCAGGCCTCATTTGAGATGTATGATTTGGGGCATTTGCATCACTATTTGGGCATTCAGTTTATGCAAATTGATGGTGGAATGGCTTTGTGTCAAACGAAATATATTGACATATTATTGTAGCGTTTTGGCCCTGAAGACTATAAGGCTATTGCCACTCCTATGGGGATAGGTTTACGATTGAGTCTTCATGATGTTGGAGATGCATTTGATGTTTTTCTCTATCAGCAGGCTGTTGGATGCTTGATTTACTTATGCATTACTTGGCTAGATATTCAGTTTGTTGTCTCACAGATGAGCAAGTTTATGCATTGCCCAGGAGTCAAGCATTGGCAGGCAGTTAAGCGCATCTTTCGCTACTTGAGTGGTACTCGGCTACTTGGGTTGTTTTATCCCAAGGGGGGATCACTACCGCCATATTTACATGCTTTTTTTGACTCAGATTGGGCTGGTTGCTATGACACTCGTGTGTCCACTAGTGGCTTTTGCTTCATGCTTGGTAGCTCATGTATATCTTGGTTGAGCAAGAAGCAGCCTACTGTGGCCACTTCTAGTTGTGAGGTTGAGTATAGGGAAGCTTTCACAGCGATTGTTGAGTGTGTGTGGCTCAGATGTCTTATGGTTGATTTGGGTGTTGGTTAGTTTTCTGCCACCACCATCTTCACTGACAGTCAGAGTGCATTGGCAGTTGCGAAGAACCCTGTGTTCCATGCTAGCACTAAGCACATTGAGGTGCATTATCACTATGTCAGGGAGAGGTTCTCTGCTAGGAGATCAGCTTGGCATATGTGCCAGTGCAGGAGAACATTGTAGACCTTTTCATGAAGGCTCTGCCTAGGGAGAAGTTTGAAGCTTTCCACAAAGCTTTGGGCTTACTTCCTTTTGTGGAGTGATTTCCACATAGCTTGGCACTTCCTTATACATGAGTGCCAGCTCCTTGGTCACCGCATCACTCCCAGGGGGGATTTGTTGATATATTTAGGTAGTGATGTGTGTGAACACACTAGGATGGTCAGGGCACTTTTTTCCCTCTTTAGGAGGTTTTTTTCCCCCGGCTTGTGTATACGCCTATTGCCCTAATGAGCTACTTATCTTTGTACATTCTCTAGTAATACATTCAGTATTGTGTGTTGTGCTCCAAGCTTCTTCTCCTTCCTTGTGTTGTTCGCATGCTTCCATGGACGACTATCTCCAACGATGCCAAGCTTGCACTCAAGGACAGGAACACAGGTCTCTCATACCAAAAGAGGCTTCCACCCGAGCCAGAAATCCTCTAGCTCTTATCCACATGGACCTTTGTGGACCTATGAATACACCATCATTAAGTGTATCACTCTACTCCTTTCTCTTTGTAGATGACCACACTAGATATATATGGCTATATTTTCTCAATTCAAAGGCCGATACCTTCTCAAGATTTAGAGATTGGATCTATCAAGTTGAGAGCAAAGAATCCACTTTGGTAAAGGCTATCATATCAGATAGCAGTATAAATCATGACTTTGATAATTTCTTGAAGCAAAAATGCATCAAACGTCAAGTCACACAGCCTCATACTCCATCACAAAATAGGATAACTGAAAGGAAAATACACAATTTCATGCAGATGTATGCATCATGCTCCATAACGAGGATTTACCTTTAAAATTTTGGGTCAAAGTTGTACACAGAACTCTATATATCATCAATAGATGCTTTACAAGTGTGCTTCATAATGGAACTCCATTTGAATCCTTCTTTGGAAGAAAGCCCAATGTCAACTACTTCATAGTTTTTGGAAGTGAAACATTTGTGCATGTGCTCAACAAATGGTGACTCTTACAAGTGTGACGTTGTCAAGATTGGAGATGTGGTTGTATAGTTCATTGATGGTTTAAAATTTGTGAGGAGATGGAGAGATAGGTTCTAGACATGAGTTGGTCCTGCACAAAACTCGCTCTACACCTACCAAGTTAACTCTAGGGATGCTTAATAGAGCCTTTTAACTTCACAATGATACATTTAGAATCACCAAGTCCTTTGGAGCATCATCCTTAATTTTTTGCATCAAAACAGATAATTAGAATATGCAAGAAATGTGAAGAACCTTCTATTGTAGGAATAGAAGTGCTCAGTATTATGCTCACATATCACAACCTGGTATGAATAAAGGAGTGAGATTTTGCACAAATATAATTGGAGTGTATACCTAAGTAAAGTAAGTTATCTCATCAATTTAGATGTACCATACATAAAGAAATAAATGTAGCAAGTCAAGGGGGTCATCTCGACTTTTCAGGATCTAGAAGGTGTGCAAACACAGTCACCTCCCTTACTGCATATCTTGAGATCTACTAAACCAAACTTGATGAAACTTGATAAGGATAATAGAAACTTCAAGATAACTATCCCAAGTTAAATTATAGAAAATAATTAAGTATACATAGAGAAATCGATTGCACAAAATCACTCTAATGAAGAAGATGCAATAGTAGACAGTAGACAAAAATGTACTTGAAGAAATGTATCAAAATGTATATCCTAATGAACATATGATACAAGGTAAGTGTAATGGACTACACATAGTTAGTGTGAGCTCAATGTATGCTCAAGCATGTAGCTCAATGCCTCTCAGAGTAGCTCCCTTATCTAGTGACTAAAAGTGTGTTTTTTTATACACATTCTAAGTTTGAATTTGAATTTTCCTTCACCTAAAAGTGATCCTACACTTTAGGGACATGATTGATTTGATTCCCTCACCAAATAACTTGTGGGTTCACTCTCCTGAATTCATGAGATTCCATCTTCTTTTGACTTTTACATTTATCCAAGGTGATTATGCTCAAATTGACAAGCATGAGTTCACATGTAGTTCTCTCTAGTGTAGTATTGAACATTTAGCAATGCACTTAAGCTTGCTATTTGTCACAACAACTCCCCCTCAAGCCTATGATGCTTGAGTTTTCAGTCCTTCATGATCTCTTGCAATTCAATCATTGATTTGAATCAGTTCAATTTGTTTCCATCCAATGCCTTTGTCATCATATCTGCACATTGTTGATGTGTTGATACATATGAGAGTTATATCTCTTTACTCAGAATCTTTTCTTTGAAATAATGGTAATGAAATTCTATATGTTTAGTCCTAGCATGATAGATAGGATTAGCGACAAGATCCAATGAACTAATATTGTCTCCAAATATATGTGGAGTTGAAGTGTTCAACCCTAAATCGGAGTATAGGGTTCTAATCCACATAGCTTCCTGTGTAGCATTTGCAAGACCTCTATATTCAGCCTTAGTTGATGAAAGAACAACTACGGGTTGCTTTTTTGAGGACCATGATATCAACTTTGTACCTCCAAAAGTAAGATAATAAAATGTGCTTCTCCTATCATCTTTAGAGCATGCCCAATCTGCATGAGAGAAGAGTTTAACATCTATATCAGATGTATATGGATAGTATAAACCTTCATTGATTGTGCCCTTCAAATACTTTAGGATTCTCTTCGCTTCTTCCATGTGAGGATTTCTTGGAGTGTGCATGCACTGACTCAACACACTTAATCACTAGCAAATATTTGCTCTGGTTAGAGTTGCATAATTCAAGCTTCCAACTAGACTATGATAGCTAGTCACATCTTCAATTAGTTCACCTTCATGAGCACTTAACTACAGATTTACACCCGTGGGTGTACCTGCGACCTTTGTATTTTCCATTTTGAACTTAGAGAGCATGTCTCCAATGTACTTCCTCTAAGTGAGGAACATACCTTTCTCTGTATATACCTTCCAAACTTAGGAAGTCAATGAGCAATCCAATATCACTGATCTTGAACTCCTCCTTCATTTGAGCTTTGTATTCTCCTAGTTCCATCTGCATCATTTCCTTTAATAATTATATCATCCACATATACACAAAGGTATATGACCTCTAAATGATTCCTCTTGATAAAGACGAAAGGATATGCCTTGCTTACAATAAAACCTTTATCCTCCAAGTAAGTGACAAGTCTATGATTCCAAGCTCTAGGATCTTGCTTCAAGTCATACACGACGTTCCTCAACCTGCACACATGTTCAGGGTATGATTGATCTTCAAAACTAGGAGGTTGAGCCATATATACCTCCTCTGATATCCAAGCATTTAGGAAAGCATTTTTAACATCCATTTGATATATCTTCCAATTCTTGGAAAATGCAACACTCATGATTACTCTAATAGTAGACATTTTTGCAACAGGTGAAAAGGTTTCTTAATAATCAATACCTTGGGTTTGTGTAAATCCTTTAGCTACAAGCTTGGACTTGTACCTATTAATTGAGCCATCAGAATTCTTATTTACCTTGTATATCCACCTTGAGCTAATGACCTTCGTAGATGGTTTCTCGGGTACCAATTCCCAAGTTTGATTTTCTTATAGAGCTTCTATTTCTTCTTCCATGGCATTCCTCCATTCTAGTTTCTCCTTGGCTTCTTCATATGTAGATGTTTCTTTAGAGTTTGAGTCCTGTGCTAACTATATTGAGTGTTTAGTGACCAAAGAAATATCATACCCATACCT
This sequence comes from Ceratopteris richardii, assembly GCA_020310875.1. Lineage (NCBI taxonomy): Eukaryota > Viridiplantae > Streptophyta > Polypodiopsida > Polypodiales > Pteridaceae > Ceratopteris > Ceratopteris richardii. Next base: position 46,680,290 of record CM035444.1, on the reverse strand, counting down.
TTTTGGCTTCCTTTTCTCTCTAGTAGACCTTCTTATGGTTTGTTGAGAGAATTCTTCCACATCTCTTATCTCCTTCACTTTAGCTTTGCCTTTGGACCTCCAAGAGTTGATTTCCTTTCTTGGAGTCTTCTAGTCATCATCAGAATCACTTGGTGCTTCAAGTGTAAGCTCATTCCTCATGGATAATGTTGGAAATTCTTCCTCTAGATCGTAGGGAAGTTTGATTTTCCTACAATCATCTTCAAATCAAGATTTGTTTTCATCAAACACAAATATCTACTTAGGATGAAACCTTTATTGCTTGATTGTATAGCCTGTAATCTTTCTGATTAAGTTCATATCCAATAAAGATGCATTTCTTTGGATCTAATTTGCCTCTAATTTGTGAAGGTATGTGTGCATATGCTACGTACCCAAAGATCCTGCAATGATCAAGGATAGGTCTTCTTCCATTCCATGCTTTATATGGTGTCATCCCATCTGCTTCTGATGGGAGTATATTGATTAGATATGTGGGTGTGGATACAACCTCTGCCCATAAGTAGTTGGGTAATCTCTTCGCATTTAGCATTGACCTTGTAGCCTCCACTATGGTCCTATGTCTCTTTTTTGCCACTCCATTTAGCTCTGGTGTATATCTGGTGGTAATCTCTCTTTTAATTCCTCTCTCTTGGATATAGGAATCAAAATCATGGGAGAAATATTCTCTCCCTCCATCTGACCTTAGTCTCTTCAAGGTTGTACCTGTTTGATTTTCTACAAGTGCTAGGTATTTTTTGAAACACGAGAATACTTCATCTTTATTCTTCATAAAGTTTAATATTTTCCATCTACTACAATCATCAATAAATGACACATATACCCAGATCTAGAGATTGAAGGCTCTTTGCTTGGTCCCCATACATCTGTATGAACTAGCTCGAATAGGTCTCCATGAATATATCCCTTCTTTGTGAATGGTTGCCTCTGTGACTTACCAAATTGACAAGCACTACATTTGTAGATCATGTGTTGTTTGGAGATATTTGCTAGACGTACACTCTGATCCCTATTGATTTGCTTCATAGCTCTTTCAACTATGTGAGCTAACCTGTTGTGCCAAATTTCCAACTCTGATAGAGTTTGACTACCATAATTGAACAATGCAATATTTCTAGTATCTTGGAGTTCAAATGTAAATAATCTACCTAAATTTTCTCCGTTTGGTATCCTCTTGAATCCTTGGTGTGGATCCTCAAGAAATGCTCCATTCTATATGAATCTGATTTGCAATCCTTTATCAACAATCTAACCTACACTTATGAGGTTTTTGGTGATAGTTGGCACATACAATACCTTGCTCAATAGGTTCATGTTACCATCTAAGGTCTTCACATTGCCTATCTTCTCCATTGGATGCCTTTTTTCATCTCCTGTTTGGAATTCATGTCTATTCCTTGGATCGTACAAGTCTGAGAGTAGAGCTACATTCCTGGTACATGGTTTGAGCAACCTGAGTCTATATAGAATACATGTTCATCAGTTTTACCTTACCTTGCTTCATGGTCATGTTCATCAGAGAAGTGAATCTTCTTGAGTTTGATCATCTACATGATTGTTGTAGTCTCTCCTTCCTCTATATCCTCCTTGATAATTATTGTTGTTTTATGAGTTGTTGTTGTAACCATTGTTGTTGTTGAATCTATCTCTTGAGCTTCCATAACCTCCTTTGTTGTAACCTCTTCCTCTTTGATTTCTACAATTCTTGAACCAATTCGCAATAATGTGATTAGTCAAGCCAAATATGGCACATGGAGAGGAGCTTTGAGTTCTCCCCCTACCTTGTCTTTTTGCTCTGCCTCTTCAGCTTGAGCCTCTACCTCTACATGCAAAGTTTTCTTAAGAGGTGCTACCTTCAGCATCAGATTTTTTACCTTTGCCTTTGCTATCTTTGTTCTTGTTCTTATCTGTATAAAGAGTAGAGGATTGATTACCTTTTGAGTTGTATCCATTCTTCATAAGCCTTGCCTCATGTGTGAACAATTGTCCCATGAGGGTGTTGAAATCAAGAACCTCCATATCCATGTAGAGGTCCATGGTTGTGGTGAAAGCTTACCATTTGTCATTTGCATTTATTCCATTGATCACTTGCCTTACTATCTGCTCTTCGTCAATGATTTCTCCAATGCTTCCAAGTTGGTCTGTATTGTCCTTCATTTTGGTGACAAAATCACTCACACCCGCTTTGGGCATATGCTTTAGTGTGAAGAATTCCATCCACAGTTGATTCTTCCTCGCTTTGGTACTTGATGAGAAGAATGATTCAAGAGCATTCCAAGTCTCTTGTGAAGTCTTGCAACTCCCTATATGAGGAAGTAAAAAATCAAAGATTGATTTTAGAGTATATGACCTTGATAGAGCATCCTTTGAGCACCACATGTTTAACCTCTCATGTTCTTCTTGTGTTGGTTGGCCCTTGCTTTTGAGGATTGACAACATCTCATCTCCAGATATGTAACCATAGAAGTTTCTCCCTTAGAGATAAGCTTCCATTCTTAGTGACCAATTTGAGTAGTTACCTCGATCAAATTTTTCTATGGATGAAGGAAATCCATCTCCCATGTTGATTTGTTGTTGCTCTGATGCCACTCTGAGGAGATGGAGAGATAGGTTCTAGAGATGAGCTCGTGCTGCAAAAAACTTGCTCTACACCTACCAAGTTAACTCCAGGGATGCTTTATAGACTCCTTTACATTCACAATGATACATATATAATTGTCAAGTCCTTTGGAGCATCATCCTCAATTGTTTGCATCAAAATAGATAACTAGAATATGCAAGAAATGTGAAGAACCTTCTATTTTGGGAATAGAAGTGCTCGTTATTATGCTCAGATCGCACAACCTTGTATAGATTGACCAGAGAGCTTTTGCACACATCTAACTAGAGTGTATAAGCTAACTAAAGTAAGTTATTTTATCAAATTAGCTATACCATACACAACAAAATAAATCGAGAAAGTCAAGGGGATCATCTTAACTTTTCAAGATCTCGAAGGTGTGCAAACATAGTCACAATCCTTACTTCATACCTTGAGATTTACTGAACCAAACTTGACGAAACTTGATATTCATACGGTAGAGACTTCTATCTAACTATCTCAAGTTAAATTATAGCAAATGATTAAGTATACAATGAGAAACAAGTTCCACAATGTCACTATAATGAAAAAGATGTAGCAATAGATAGTAGACAGTCTATGTCCAAGGTTGTTAGGTGGTCCTCTTTACTTTTTCACTTTCATAGATGACGCTTCTAGAAAATTGCGGGTACATTTTATCAAATCGAAGGATGAGGTATTCCCTACTTTCAAAAAGTGGCTTGCTTTAGTTGAGGTTGAAAAAGGAAGTAAGCTTAAGGCTTTATAGTTAAATAATGGGGGTGAGTATACCTCACATGAATTTAACCTTTCTTGTCAGTCTAGAGGAATTTGTAGAGATATTATAGCTCCTTATACCCCATTTATTGAGCAGTAAATAGATATTTATTGAACTCAACTCCATCAATAGAGCAAATAAATCTTAAAGCTTCCAAGGGCAATGGTGCTATATGATTGAGAGTCTCAATTTCCCATAATTTGTGGCTTTGCTTGATGGAATCCAATTCAATTTGCCTAAAGAAGATAATAGGCAAAAAGTTGGTAACTCTTGTAGGGAGGTATTTTGATATTTTGGACTCAATGTCTTTTTTTGAAAACATTGAGAAAAAGGATTTTTTGTCTTCCTCATCCAATAGATCCAATGCTTCAGCTTTCGGTGGTGCTTTTACTTCCAATTCTTTAACTTCCAAATGTTTAATGCAAGTATCTTGTTGAGACAATCTTGGTTTCAAATTCCATGAAGAATTTAAGCTCAGCCATCTCAAAGGCTTCTAGTTTATGAAGAGATAGGATGTGCCTACTCACTTCCTCCTATACATCAAAATTTTTCTTTTTCAATGTATAGAAAGAAATTCAATCACTAAAAGATCCTATTGTAGAACATTACTAGTGGGTAGAAAACATTTGATTCAAAAGGATCTTTGTTTCAAAGGTATTTTTCGATAATATGGGACAAAAATTTCTTTACCTAGTCCACTTTTAGGCATATTTGCATAACTTGTAGGTTTAGTTTTTTAATGGTTATCAAGAGAAAATGTAGATTAACTAAGGTTAAATAGTTAGTAAATACTCCATGCTAGGGTTGAGAGTTTCAAAGTGTTGATCTTAAGATGACAGGATAATGTCACCTATTAGTTCATATAAAATACTAAAATACATTAACTATGACAACTGCAATGAACATATTAAGAAAACCATCTAGAAATACATGTTCCCTTCGGTCAATTAAAGAGTTGTCATCTCTTAATAAATGTCCTAAAGAGCTACCTAGAGCCTTCCATGTATCTTTGCTCTTAGCTGAACTTGTGGGTTTAATTTTTTATGGTCATTAAAAGATCTTATGAAGGTGTATATTGACCATTATTAATGACCTTAATCTTTTTTGTAAGGGTTAAAAATGTTTTAGAAGGGACCAAGTCCCCAACTCCAAGAAACTTTGCTATCATTAAGAGCTTAGAACTTAACACACTGAAAGATCTTCTAAGATAGAAGCTTACATACAACTTGTGATAGGGTAGTGAAGCTACATATGTATGCCAAACATAAGAGGAATTCCCCTTTGTCATAGTACACAAATAGCATACTACTTAGTAAGAGTATTCCAAACATAAGAGGAATTCTCCTTCACCATATTTATTACTAAGTGTATTTTAAAAAGCATTTCCAAACTTAAATCCCAATAGATATTTGCATGTAGGTAACTAAGTGAGTGATTTCTCCTCTAATTATGATCGAGCATGCATTATCCCCATAATAGAAGTTATGATCATGCTTAGCTAAGATCTGTGTGATAACATTTAATGGTTAATGTATTGGTAAATTCCATGCTAGGGTTGATAGCTTTGAAAAGTGGATAAAAATGTCAAAAATGGCAAAATAACATGCACCCCTTGTACAAAAGAGTTCTCATACCTTAATAACTATCTTAAAGAATTTCATAGAAAACAAATACACAAAAAGAAAAGAAATATGCAAGAAATAGACCTTAACATGTCATACAACCTCATTTTCTAAGTAAAAATGGATACCATGCACCACTTAATTAAAACAAAACAGATTCTAATACTCTTTCAAAAGCCATTAATAAGTTATCCTACTCTTAGTTTAACTAATTATAACCACAATATCAACATGAACTTTCTTAAATATGGGATTAAGGAATGTGAGCTTGTTTTTAAATATCTTACTATTTTCATAGTTAATTTTATTTTTACCCAAAATTTCCCAAAGTATATCTTTGAGAATGGATAATAAATCATAGAATTATTAACTATTAGAGTTGAAAGTAGATAATGGTTATAAACTAACTATTAGAGTTGAAAGATAATGGTTAGAAACTAACTAATGGAGTAAATCTATCCATCCAATGAGAGTATCAATGTTGCTAAAAAATTATCATATCTATACTCTAATTTTTCACCTTTAGAGAAGACAATACTTACAAACCATTTGAAGAAGACTAGAAAGATTGCATTCCACACCACCATAGTCTTCCTCCATGCACTAGATTAGAGTTCCTTACAGCTAGAATATAAACAATGGACCCAATGAATGGGTTTTATGGATACTATATAACTGGAAACAACTCATATCCAATGAGATCCACTATTCAACTCTTAATCAGTACCCCACCAACTTTGTAGTTACTACAATCCCTTAGCCAATTGTAGAGCATTTGTGTCAATAAATTGTCAGTTCCATAGGTCATGAAAATTATTGTTGCATGCGTTCCACCTATATTCATTCATCAAAACAAAACAAAAGAAATAAGGAGTGCACCTAGACCTTAAAAATCCATCATCTATCATAAAACTTTATTGCTTTCTCAGTGCATCCATCATCTATAATAAAAATTTATTGCTTTCTTAGTGCATGAACAACCAAAGCGTGCAAGGCCCTTTCACCTTTCATCAAGAATCCAAAATAACATTAATTATAGTGCATCAGATTCTGTACACTTAATGAATCTTTTTAAACAATGAGTTTTGTATTTGTTGGGTTGAGAAATTACTAACTTTTTATTTTGTAATAATGACTACACATAGTAAGTTTCTTAGAGGCAAATTTAGTCATGTTAACAAAAATATTACATAATTTCTATGTGTAAATTATATGGTAAACAACACTTCATGATAGGTCATATTACTTTTTCGAGTATCGATAAAGGTACAAACCACTTTAGGAATGCATACTAAAAATTCTAAAGAAAAAAACATACAAAAGCACAAACATTTCTTAACAAGTTTTGAAGCACCACCCTAGGTTCTAACTAAAAAAATATATAGCATAGTTGTCCCATAACTGCATTGTTAATTCCACAATTGATGAGAAGCATAATTGAGATGTTAGTATGTGTATGTTTCAAAATCTATTGTCAAGAAACTAGAAAAAATCACGCATCCCTTTATCCCATATGTTTTTCTTAGAATGATCTATTGATATATTTTGGTATTGATGTGTGCGAACACACTTGATATTGTTGGGGCACCTTTTTCCTTCTTTAGGAGGTTTTTTCCCTCGGGTTGCATATATGCACATAACCCTAACATGTCACTTATATTTGTACATTCACTTGGTAACACAATTAGTATTTTGTTGCTCTCCAAACTTCTTCTTTTTTCTTGTGCTCTTTGTGTGCTTCCATAGTCCTTGAGATCCAACAATTGATATCAAAGGAGGTCACCACTTTCTTTAGGGCATCATTGAAACCCTTACAATCATAGTCTCAGAATCGCATGAAAATTGGTGAGCATGCTTGTGGTGATTATGAGTCAAAAAAAGCTTTTCCCTATGGGCTCGCATGGGTTTATCCATTGAAATCAAAGTCCGAAGTGTTTATCTACTTTAAATTATTTGTGATTATGGATAAAAATCTATCAGCATGTAAAAATGGGCATCCAACAAGGAAGGGAGTATATGTCTTCTGAGTTTTATGCATTTTCTAGATGAGTCTGGGATAAAACATCAATGTACAGTGCCATATGCACCCCATAAAAATGGAGTTGCTAAGAGAAAGAATAGGTCTCTCATGGACATGACAAGGTGTATGGTCAAAGGTCATGTTATACTACATACCTTCTGGCTTGAGCTTGTTATCGTAGAGGGTACACATGGTGAAGAAAAATGAAAAGAAGAGTGTAATCACAAAATGAAAGAGTGTGAGACTCAAAAGTGAGTAGACCATGAAATGGGAAAGCTCACATGGATTAGAGTGATCTTGCTAAGAGCATGGAGTAGGCTCTTCAAGCTTCTAGCCAAGTACAAAGTAAGGGAGAGTCCCTCCTTATATAGAGTTAGAGGGGGATCTCCAAAGTACATCATATGTGGGATAATTCTCCTTGAATGATAACGAATACAATGGTAGAATCAAATGGAAAGGTACCCAAATACAATGAGACATAATATAAAATGGAATGAGATGAAAACGGAGTTTCTCCTAGATACAAAATGGAGATGCATTCATGCAGATACAAATGGAAATGAGGTACGGGAGATCCTGTCATCAATAGTTATGTTTGAAACATATGTACTTAATAGGTCTCCCACCAAAACATTGTAGTTTATCACTCCATACGAGGCTTGGCATGGTTGCAAGACATCTATTGCTCATTTGCATGTTTTTACTTGTCTAGAATATGGATTAATGCATGAAGAACAATGCAAAAAATTGGATGATAAGGTAGTGAAATGTATTTATGTTGGATACAATTCTAAAATCAAAGATTATCCTCTTTATCATCCACAAGAGAAATGTGTTATGGCTATTTGTGATGTTTTTTGCAGAAGATGCAATTCAGCCCTTAGTTTCATGTAGCAATGATACATCAATCATATAAAAAAAATTGTATGACACTTTGCTACCTCTTTTTACAAGCGGATAGTCAAATGCTGCTCCTAGTGAGGCAATTTCTAAGGCTTTACACGTTTCAAATTATAACTCAAATCATTCTATTTCTGATACAGATTTATGTGATGCAATTATTTATGAGAGAGCTCACATAGAAGAGGTAAAAGTATGATTCTTTTGCATCAAATTTTTATGCAATTGATGTTTCTATTATTTGTGATGAGAATGAGCCTAATTCTTTTGATGAAGCATAGAATTTAGAAAATTGATGGTTGTTATGCAATCACAATATGGTGTTATTGTGAAAAATGGTACTTGTTCTTTATGTGATTTGCCTCTAGGCAAAAAGGCCATTGGCACTAAACGGATACACTAGCTAAAATGTAAGCTTGATGGAATAGTTGATAGCTATAAGGCTAGGGTTGTTGCTGACCACCATTTATAGTATATGTGCATTCGTAGCTCATCATGGTTGAAATGTACATCAATTGGAAAGTGTCCAGGTTGAAAAAGGTATTGTATGGATTAAAGAAAGCATTGCGTGCTTGGTATGAAAAGATACATGCATACTTGCTAGCACATGGAGTTGAGAACACTCCAACTGAGAGAACCTTATATGTAAAATGTATAAATGATGTACTTCTTATCAATTGTTGTATAATTTAATGATATGTTGGTCAATGGTCCTAAAGAGAAGCATATTGATGAATTTGAGGCTGATGTGCATGCCTTTTTTGAGGTGCCAAAATTGGGGCACTTGCATCGCTATTTGGGCATTCATTTTATCCAAGTTAGCTCTGTGTCAAACAAAACACATTGACACATTACTGTATTATTATGACCTTGAAGTTTGCAAATATATTGCCATTCCCATGAAAACAGGTTTGTGGGTGGGTCTTCATGATGTTGTAGATGCATTTGTTGTTGTTCTCTATCAGTAGGCTATTGGATGCTTGATTTAGTTATGCATAACCAAGATAGTATTCACTTTTTGTCTCTCAAATGATCAACTTTATTGCCGAGGTGTCAAGCATTGGTAGACGATTAAAGTGCATCGTTCATTATTTGTTTAGTACCCAGCTACCTGGATTGTTTTATCCCAAAGGGGGGATCATTACCACTAGATTTACATGACTTTTCTTACTTATATTGTGTTGGTTGTTATGACACGCATGTGTCCATGAATGATTTTTCCTTCATGCTTAGTAGCTCATGCATATCTTGGTTGAGCAAGAAGCATCCTAGTGTGGGGACTTCTAGTTGTGAGGCTAAGTATATGGAAGCTTCCATGTCTATTGTTGAGTATGTGTGGCTTAGATGTGTTTTGGTTGGCTTGGGTGTTGGTCTATCTTCTCCCATCACCAGAACCTCTCCTTGACATAATAATAATGCACCTCAATGTGCTTAGTGTGAGCATGGAACATAGGGTTCCTCGCAACTGCCAATGCGCTTTGACTATCACTAATGATGGTGGTGGCATAAGACTGACCAACACCCAAATTAGTCATAAGGCATCTGAGCTACACACACTCAATAGTTGCTATGAAAGGTGTCCTATACTGAGCCTCACAATTGGAAGTGGCCACAGTAGGCTGCTTCTTGCTCAACCAAGATATACATGAGCTACCAAGCATGAAGCAAAAACCACTAGTGGACACACACAAGTGTCATAGCAACCAACCCATTCAAAATCTGAAAAAACATGTAAATCTGGTAGTAGTGATCCCCCCTTGGGATAAAACAATCCAAGTAGCCGGGTACCACTCAATAGTGAAAGATGTGCTTAATCGCCCGCCAATGCTTGATACCTTGGCAATGCATAAACCTGGTCATATGTGAGACAATAAATTGAATCTAGCCAAGTAATGCATAAGTGAATGAAGCATCCAACATGCTATTGATAGACAACAACATCAAATGCATCTCCAGCATCATGAAGACTCAATCGTAAACATGTCTCCATAGGAGTGGCAATAGGTTTACATTCGTCAAGGCCAAAAGGCTGCAATAATGTGTCAATATATTTCGTTTGACATAAAGCCATTCCACCATCAACTTGCATAAATTGAATGCTTAAATAATGATGCAAATGCACAAATCAAACATCTCAAATGAGGCATGTAAATCATGATTTTCATGAGGACTAGTGAGTGGCATGTCATCAACATACACAAGAATGATCAGAAGCACATCATAAGCACACTTAACAGATAAGATGCTTTCAGTTGGACTGTTCGCAAAACCATGTGCAATAAGATAGGCATGTACCTTTTCATACCAAGCACGTGGTGCTTGCTTTAAAGCATATAATGCCTTGTTTAACCTCCACATATGGTTTTCATGCCCTTTTTGCACAAAGCCACAGGGCTGAAAAACATACACTTCTTCATGCAAGTCACCATTCAGAAATGCAGTTTTAATGTCCAACTAATGTACATTTCAATCATGATGAGCTGCAAGTGCATAGATTCTATGAATAGTACTCATTCAACATGTAGGAGCAAAGTTTCATAAAAAGCAATGCCTCTTTCCTGTGCATAACCGTTTGCAACAAGCCTAGCCTTATATGTGTCAATTGTTCCATGAGGCATATGCTTTAGCTTGTATACCCACTTAGTGCCAATGGATTTCTTGTAAGGAGGCAAGTCACACAAGGGCTAGGTACCATTTTTCATGATAGCATCATATTCTGATTGCATAGCAGCCATCCAATTTTCATAATTTTGTGCTTCATCAAACAAAACAGGCCCATTCTCATCACAGAGACTAGAGGCAGCCATAGCATAGCAATGAGAACCGGAATGAGTAAGGTATGATAGAGGTGCATCTAATTTGTTGTCACACAGTCTTCACCAACCATTTTGGCATAGTTTTTGCCTCCTCAATATCAGTTCTCTCATCAATAAGTGCATCATGTAAATCTGCATTAGAAATGAAATGATCTGCATCATCACATGAAACCTGCAAACGTTGAGAAGTTGCTTCATTAGGACCAGCACTAGATTGTCCACCTGTAAAAAGAGGAAGCAAAGTATCATACATGCATTTGGAGCTAACAAATGTCTCCTTCGTACATGAAAGTAAAGTCTGAATAGCATCTTCCACAAAAACAACATCACGGCTAACCAAAATGTGTTTAGTTTGTGGATGATACAAACTATATCTTTTCTTTTAGAACTATACACAACAAAAATACATTCTCCTACTTTATCATCCGATTTCCTACGATGTTGTTCAGGCACTAATGCATATGCCAGACAACCAAAAGCACGTAGGTGAGCAACAAATGGCTTATGAACATGCCTAGCCTCGTATGGAGTGATGGATTGCAATGGTTTAGTGGGACATTTGTTAAGTACATATGTTGCACACATAATGGCCTCAAGCAAGGACTTTGTGGTAAAGCCTGACTTTTGACCATACACCTGGCAATCTCCATGAGTGACCTATTGTTCTGTTCAACAACTCCATTATGTTGTGGTGTATACGACACTATACACTGGTGTTTTATCCCACGTTCAGCCAGAAATGTATTAAAGTTAGAAGACATATATTCCCCCCTATCAAAATGGAGGGTGCCCATTTTACATGCTGATATATATTCATCAAAAACCTTAAACTGTTTGGAACACATAAACACTTCGCACTTTGCTTTCAATGGATATACCCATGCATGTCTGGAAAAATCATCGATTAAAGTCACGAAGTAAAGATAGTTTTTGAAAGAAGGTGGCTGCATAAGATCATAGACATCACTATGTACAAGCTGTAATTTTTGAGTAACTTGAACTAAAACATCTTTTTGGAAAGGAGGAACGTTGCATTTTGCCCAAAATAAAACCGTCACAAACATGTTTATCAAGTGCCTCAAGTTTGGGCAAAGAGGACACCATTTCAGATTTCTGCAGGCATAGCAAACTAGCAAAATTCAGATGACCAAAGCATGCATGCCAAAGGTTTACATCTGACATAACCTGAGAATCATGTACTACACATGTTGAATCATTCATAGGTTTTTCATAGTCTAGGAGCTTATACAACCCACGATATAAAATGCCAAAAGCAATAATCACGTCGCCATTTGAGAGATCATGAACTATACATTTGTCATCAACAAATTTCACAACCAAGCCAATCTTGGCTAAAGCTGAAACTAATAACAGATTCTTCTTGATCTCTGGCACAAATAGAGCATCTGACAATGTGAAAGAACTATAATCAATAGTAGTCAGAATGATCTTGCCAACTCCCATGATAGGATAAGAGGAATTTTTGGCGCATGTGATAGTATTCCCTATAGGGGCAGGCTCAAGTGAAGAGCATTCAGAACAGTCTCCACAAGTGAACTGTCAGGCAAGACTTCATGAGCAGAAATTAACTATTCCTTCAAATCTTTGATCTTTGTTCGAAAACTATCCATAGAATCACCTTCATTCATATGCTCACTCTCCAACTATTTTCAGAGGTAAGCAACATGAGTGTCATTCCTAGCCTAGTACAATGTGATAAGTGTATCTCAAGCATCCTTAGTTGTTTTGCAAGAGCAAATGTGAGGAATAATAGCACAGTTGATAGACAACGCTATCAATGCATGTGCCTGAGAATCTCTGCCATCCCAACGAATTTGCTTTGCAGTAGGTGCAACAGGAATAGCAACACAAACAAGAACATGAAGAATATCGTCATCTTCAACACTATCTGCATCAGCTTTAGGTCCTGTATTTGTAGGTGTAATAGGACGCTTTGAACACCCTGCACAATATTCCATAGTCCTTTTGCGACCAATACATGACACGTCATATAAGCCCACAATGGGTAATTCATACCACCAACTTATCCTCAACATCCAACTTATGAAATACATCACTGCTTTCAGCCATGCCCACTGACTAAAATACCCTGATGCAAATAATGATTGTATCAGAAAAAGTTGAATAGAACTACCCTGATGAGTTGGCTAAACCTATAGAAGACTTTGAGACGCTTATACTAGTGAATCAAAACCTGTATATATCTTTTGGCACAAAAAGATGAAATACCCTACACAAGTGCTACGATAGTGCATTTGGAGGCGAAAACGAGCTCAGATCACAATTTCGACACCACAAAGCGAATCGGTTTGGATCTCCTAATCATGCTGAGTATGCACAACGCACAATATTGAATGTCTTACCACTAGAATGTAAAAAAATAAGTAACTTGTTAGGGCAGTAGGTGTATATACAAGTTGGGGGGGAAAACCTCCTAAAGAGGGAAAAAAGTGCCTCGACGGTCCTAGTGTGTTCACACACATCACTACCTAAATATATCAACACATAGCACATTGATAGTTGTGATGAACCCTGTATTCCATGCTCGCACAAAGCACATTGAGGTGCACTATCATTATGTCAAGGAGAGATTCTTTGTTGGAGATCAGTTTGGCTTATGTTCCCATGATAATGTCACATACCTTTTCACAAGGGCTTTGCCTAGGGAGAAGTTTGAATATTTTTGCAAAGATTTGGGCTTCCTTCTTTTTGTGGATTTATATCATTCCACATAGCTTGGCACTTCCTTATACATGACTACTAGCTCCTTGTTCACCACATTATTCCCCGAGGGGGATTTGTTGATGTATTTTGGTAGTGATGTGTGTGAACACACTTAGGACAGAAGGGACACTTTTTTTCTTCTTTAGGAGCTTTTTCCCCATATCTTCTATATATGTCTATAACCCTAATGGGTCAAATATCTTCGTACATTCACTTGGCAGCCAGATTTTCCAAAAGGTTAGAGATGTACTAAGGGAACCCAAAAGACTGTGCTATAGTAATAATTCTTTTGCAAAATTCAAGTTTACTTCTACGCATACTATAAGAGTTACTCTTAGCTCCCTTTAACTCAAGACAGATTAAGTACATACTATAGAAACATACCTAGTGCATTATTATTATCAGTAACGTAATAGATAGAATGGACATTAAAACAAAGAGCAAACACATATCATCCCAAACTAAAGATATGCAATAAACAAAGCTTCGATTCCTCATACTTAACTATGGGGAATCAAGAAATCTATCTAAGTGTACTTGATAGTATATCTAGCCAACCAAGTAGTCTATTCCATGGGAAAAACATATATTCTCACCTCAAACTGACTAACCGTTCCATGCTTAACAAAGTATTCTGCAAATAGCACCGTTGAATTGCCGAATCCGAAGCATAAGGTTTTTCCAAAATCTTCTCCAACATCCCTTGAAAGGTTGTGAATACACAGTATGCAAGTAGCTCTCTATAAAATAAAGGTTGTGAACTGGTACCTTATGGACAATTTAATTAGTGCTCATCCGATCTCAAAAAGAAAATATTTTGAGCTTTAATAAAGTTATTAAGATTACTACCCTAGAAGGGTATGTATATGGATGTGTATATGGATATCTACATAAATAAAGGTATTCATATGTGTATGTATATGTATATGCGTATGTATATTCTATTGGAGTTGGAGGAATATGGAAGCACACAAACAATGCAATGAAGAAGAAGCTTGGAGATCAACACAACACAAAGTGCATTAGCAAGAAAATGTGCCAAAGATAAGTAACCCATTACTAGAGTGATAGGCATATCTACAAGCCTGGGGAAAAAAGCACCCCTGAAGTCCGAAGTATGTTCATACACATAACTATGTGTGTGTGCGTGTGCACATAGATATATCAGGATTGTCTACTCCGAGACTTTAATTTTTAAAATAAGTACAATGTGTATGTTTTTTTTTTTTTGAGAGTACAATGAATTGGAAAGACACACACACCTGACTTCGTAAGGTAGAGGCACCCATCTTGGGGAACTTTGAAGCATCCAACCCCAGGCGGGACTTGAACCTTGGCCATCTGTGTAGGAGTAAAAGGCACATCCACTAAACCACACCCGATGGATAATGTGTATGTTTACTGATGTCCTTGCAATGGCGTGATATTTGTCAATTTTATCTCTCTCATCTTTGATGTGCTGTGCTATTTGAATTTCAATAATGCCCATGCCATCTCGCTTATTTTCCATTCAAACTTCAATAAGAGGAAGAATGAAACTTCTTTAACCAAGGGAAATAAGCTTTAGTTTCTCCATTCTTAGGATTGTGGTGTTATTTCTATTATTATGTTATTATCTCTAGTTTATATGGTTAAAGGCATCACCAATATCATGTGAGACCATGATGATTATATCAACAAAGAAAAAACTGTGGAGAACATTCTTGTAATCCACCTTTTCAAACGAGATTTCCACAGTATATTCATATTGGAGATTTATGTGTTTAAAAAATTTTATTAATGTGGATTTCTAATTGGAGTTTAGGATCCCACAATTCAGGTCTTTCACAAAAGGGCCTTTATCATTGTCTTGTCATTGTCATGAACAATACGTCTCAATCCACATGAAAGTTGAAGGATGTCTATCCAAACATTCGAATCCATGATGCATGTTGATTCCAAAAGTGGGAAAAACGTGTTGAGTTGGATTTCACCAACCTTAAATGATCAAAGGAGGAAGAGGAACAATGAGGGCTTGTACCTTGGCAATAACCAACAAAGAGGGAACATAAGGTGCTTCAATTCATGCCATCCATAACCAAAATATGGAAAAGGATGGAGAAGAAATGATGAATCCATGCACATCAAGGATAAGAAAGATGTTTGTTAGGATGGGTTGACATTGAGTGGACAATGAGATGAGAAAAGCTTGGATTTGAGTGTTCTTGTGTGGTGCTTTCCACCAATTCCATATCATGGAACATAATTTAACTTTTTGTTCCTACGCGTCCCCTTCAAACTTGTGTTCCACCCTCCATCATGTAAAGTGGAGCCCTCATGTTGTATAATTTTCAAATATAAAAAATTATTTCTCTATTTTTATACCTTATTTTTTGAACCCTCACTTGAATTATTATTGTTTTATTCTTGTTGCACCTCAACTTTTTGTTCACACTTAGTCACCAAATTTCATTTATGAAAAAGAAATCCCAACTTTATGTGGGAATAGAGTGGGAGTTGAAACTTTTACAACACTACCACATTCACATGTTCCACCAAATAATGTGAACCTAGCCTTAGTTCCTTGGAATGGATGGTGCTTTTTTGTATAATAACTCTTTTTTCTTTCAAAATTCCATGCATATGAATTTCAAAGTACTCATATGAATTCCATGCTAAAAAGGCCATAAACCTGTTTTTTCTTACAATGAAGTTGCCGTTTGAATAATTTGACCTTTGGCATTGGCCAACATTGTATACATTATTGAAACTCTCTCTACATAGGTTCAAAAAATAGCTTTAGTCATCTAATAGGTATTCATCAGATTCCTAATAATCTAAACATGAGCAAAACCTTGAAAAAGCCTTATGGTAGTCATTTTTGTCCAAACAATTTGCTTCAATAGAGTTCCAAGACCGAAAGCATAAGGATGTAGAGTATTGTTAGAAAACAAAGATCTACATAGGGCTTTAAAGTTCATTTCAGTTACCTCCATCATCTTTTCCTTCAACTAAGATCAATGGTCCTTGGATTTCCTCTTCATTACCCATTTTCAAAAGATATGATAGAACTTCCAAAATTCATTGTTGAAAATACATTGGTTCAATAAAAAGGGGAGATACTTCACTCACCTATTCAAGATTGTTTTTTAGGGATTTAACAATAAGTATAGTAACATGAAGTGGAAAATTATCAACTTCTACATAAAATTTGGTTTTTATAGAGCTTCCTCATATGTTCAACTCTAGCTTCTGTGAGGATGGGGGGCAAAGAGCTTGTTTTGGGGAAACCTGAAAGGACTTCTTATGCACATGAAACATACAACTAACGAGAAAAATGGTGGATAAAAATGAAAACTTAGCATGAACAAGAGACATATATGTTCACTTCTTCTTTTATCAAGCTCTATTGTGCCCTTTATATGCATCACATTCATGATTCTAACAATAAGCTAACCTTCTCAAGGTGACATCTAAGGGGATGTCAATTAAAAAATTACTAGAAAAAAATAGCTCTATACAACTTTCTATATACACATCTTATGTTTACCTTCTCAAGTCTTATGAACCTCTCTATATTGCTTATTATGATTTCTAGAGGGATTCTTTTTATGCTATATGCGAGCATGCCCAAAAGCTCATCTCTCCTAGTTCACTTTTAGTTGGGAATTTTCTTATGAACTATATAACTATGTTGCAATGGAAACAATCATTTAGGAACTTTTTATGCAATAATTCTTGTCATATTCACATCCTATTATTGACTTAAACATCAAGCTTTCTGGAAAATTATTGGAAAAGCACCATCTCAATCAACATCATAGAATGCCATTGGAAATTGATGTTAAATTGGGAGTTCAAGCTCAATACCTTGCCCATGGTTTCATTAGGAATTAAACAAGTTCCATTAATAGTCAACATTTGTTGAGCCTATCATTTGGTTCCCACAAGCTTTATAATATATGGCTCAACAACTCTAAAGCAACCATTGGAATGGAATATTTATTGAGCCTATCATTCAATTCTTACAAGCACCAAAAACAATGGATTGGCACACCTAGAATTCTAGTTTTGATTAGATGAAACATTTTTCTAGGCTTTTCATTTCCGCAAACCTTATCACCATTGGATGAAATGCATGAGCATTTCTATAATAAATTTTTATATATTGTTTTTAGAAAAAATAGATCATTTCCACATCAAACTTGAATTGTTCAACTATGCATATATGTGAATGGGCATAATGCTCATGAGATCCCTATATCCCCTCAAAGAGAAAGCACACAAACTATATGAAAGTTAATTATCCAAAAAAATCTTTCATGAATGTGAATATTAAACTCTTTTATGAATGTGATTTTTTTTGTGTGAAAGTAGAAGAAATTTGAAATGTCGAGTGAGTGTGAATTTCAAGTCAAGTAGGCATATATATAATGATAACACATCTGAATTGTTGATCGAAAATCCAGAACATCACATAGAACGACTCGACTTTAACCCCTTGAAAAATAAAGAGAGTTTCTTAATGTGTACATGTCTCTTTCATATTTAAATACTATATAGAATAGTTTGTAACATTTACTTTAGTCTTGTGTGTGATTTGTAAGCCTATAAGAATCACGTCCCAGGCCGCTTGGTTTGGTGGTTGGGCCTTTCGCCTCTTGAGGCGGGGGTGAGGGTTCAACCCCCACCGGCAACATGTAAAGGACATGTTATCATGGAAAGTTGTATCTTGTGACTGATGTGCCACCATTTGTCCTGTCTCGCAGTAGTTGTGACCGCAATCTAACCCAGCTATGTAAACCCCTGTTCTTGTGGGATAAGGGGGGTCTTATGGGTACTATGCCCTTCCTTGTACATTTCCAATTTCAAAGTTAAAGCTTGGAAGAGTAGACCTCGGCTGAACCTCCATTTTAGAAAAAAAGCCTATAAAAATCATACAGACTAAGGCCGAACTTCCTTTTATTTAAAAAGAAAAAAAAAAGGTTTATAAGGACCATACTAAGATCGAACTCCCGTAGAACATTAGAAAATATGAAAAATAGCAAAGGGCCATGGAGAAAATGATACACAAGGACTTCTTAGTAAAACTCAAACAGTCCATTTTGAAGGTGGCACTTCGAAGCCATGTTCTCACCAGCTAGCGCGCGCTCGAGAGGTAAGGGGAGAGATGTCGCTGCTGTCAAAGGGAGGACTCCATTGAGGCAGGCGGATGCGCGATTTCTTCCTGTCGGGGAAGAAGCTTTACCCTCATCACCCTCCACGCCTCTACAAACAGAGCTGCCGGAGGCCTCCCGGTTGTTCCCTTCCCCGGGCTCCACAGTTACCCCTTCTCCATTCCAACGTCGTGTCTCCAGCACGCCTATCAGGTGATTTTTACCTCTTACGGACAAATTTTCCGAACTGCATGGACGTGACTTTTTGAAGCTGCTGATAACAATTACGATAAAAATTACGATCAGATGAATCAGTCAAAGTGCATCGTTACAAGTTTTCAGTATAAAACATTCTGGAGAAGCAGCTCATCTTATTACTCTCCCTTAAGGTTATTATACAGTGAATGAAGGTTTGGAAGGCACATCATATATTACAGCATGGATTTTTTGGAGCTTCCGGTGCAGCGAGCAGAGATAGAATGTGCTCTATTTGTTAATAAAATGATAGATAGGAGATGGTTGAACCACACCCTTCACAAGCAAGAAATGGTTTAACTACACCTTAAGAGAGAGGATTGGAAAGTAATCTTCAACTATGGCTTTTGGGGCAAGTAGTTACCCATCACACTTCTAGTGAGGAGATTGTGAGCTCTTCTATATATATAACATTAATGTAATAAAGTGATAGGTAGGAGATGGTTAAACCAAACTCTTTGACATGCAAATTATGATTGAATTACACCCGAAGAGCATAGTACAACAAGAGGTTTAAAAGCGAGATTTATATCGGGATTTAAATCGTTTGAATTGTAGAGGTTTATAAAATCAAGAATAAAAATCGGGGTTTTTATTCACTGTGAGAGATTTTTATTGTTTTTGAAACAAAAAGCTATGTACCAATGCATATTTAACACCTTTTTTATATACCTAACATGAATAACATATAAAATCACTTAATAGTGTATAATCATCATGCTAGTTTCAACAACTTTCAAATGCATTTTAAGTAAAGGTATTTTTTTGAACTTGATTTTTTCAAAAAAAACCTCAATAAAAATCGTAAAAAATCGTCTAGAAGGTTTTCACGATTAAAAAAACGGTTTTTATTTAAAAATCGACGATTTAAATGTACTATGCCTAAGAGGAAGGATTAGGAAGTAATCTTCAACCATGGCTTTTGGGGTAAGTCATTAGCCTATCACATTCCTAGTTTGGAGGTTGGGAATTGGGGAAGAATGTAATAAAGTGATAGGTAAGTACTAAGAGGTTGAACCACACTTTTGATAAGCAAGAGATGGTTGAACTATACTCTAAGAGGGAGGATTAAGAAGTAATCTTTAACAATGGTTTTTGGAGCAAGTCATTAGTCTATCACACTCCTAATTGGGGAGGTTGTGAGTTCAACTCTCTTAGAGATATAACATTTATTTGAACTTGCAACGATTGATTAGGAGTATGACGGCCTAACCACTTGTCCCAAAATCAATGGTTGAGGATTAGTGTAATGAACTATAGGAGATTTGAACTCATGACCTCTTTGTTAAAAGTGTGATGGGCTAACCACTTGTCTTAAAAGTCATGGTTGAGGATTTCTTCCTAATCCTCCCTCTTAGGTTGAGGCCCAAACAATCTTCTATCTGTCAAGGGTGAGGTTCAACCGCCTCCTATTTATTACTTTATTACAATTACTTCTTAATCACCCCTCTTAGGGTGGAGTTCAATCATCTCCTCTATGTCAAAAGTGTGGTCCAACCATCTCCTACCTATCACTTTATTACATATTATGAACATTATTTTCTTTGAGATTAACAATTTATGACCTTGTGAAGCTATATTGTATGAAGTGGATGAATATTGGTTTCCATTTATTATATTGGTAGACCATTTTATTTATGCACAGTTCCTTTGGGAGATGGCATTAGTAGAAGACATGCAATGGGAATATCATGTGGCCTTTATGCTACATGTGGTCCTTTATCTTTCAATATGAGGGGTTGATACTAAAAAATGGAAATGGTATAGGTCAGAACTCTATTGCTTCTTCGAAAACTTTTTAAATCCTTGCTTTTTTGTTTTAGTCTATTTGTGCTATGCACCTTAAATGTTTATAAATTATTCCATATTTGTGGATCCACTACCCATACCCTTTGGCTTGTAGTGAACTAATAGATGTTTAAAGCTAGCAAGGCATGATCCAATGGTTCTACGACAATGTAGGCTCTTAAGTATGGCTAGCCCATGTGCAATATCCATATCTACCAGGTATACTCGTACTTTGTACATTCGACACCTTGTAAGCTTCTTCGTAAGCCCATATCTAGGATGTTCAGCTATTTCATCACTTCATTTGAAGTATCATAAGATATAGCTTGGTGATTCTCTGTACGAGCATTGAAACACCCTAAAATTGAGCCATCACTATTTTATCCCCGTTTCATTTGTAGGCCATTAAATATGGTTAGTCCATGTGCAACGCCCATATCTACCAAGTATCTCCCATACTAAGTACATTCTGTCCTAGGAGTGGCTGTCTAAGTCCATAGTACATACTATGATGTTCAATTCTCTCATCATCGCATTTGAAGTATCATAGAATATAGCTTGGTGGCTGCCTATTCACGCATTGAAATGCCCTAGCAAAATGATATTGAGACATCCTAGAGAATTTCACCTCATTATCCAACATAGACAAAGGAGACCATCCTAGGTAGTGCACGATTCAATACACTCAAAGCAAAGTGGAGTACAACAATCTACAAAAAATTGCTTCTATCGTCTCTCAATCTCACCCACATAAATCAAGTATAGTCATCTCTATGGATGATATGCGATTGTGATGGTAGTTCGTCTCTGAAAAGAATTGCTATCCCATCGAATGCTCTACTCCCATGTTTAAATTGTGCATCTACTCAATGAGTTGTTTCCCATTTGTACCTAGCCACATCATACATGTGGCATCATTTGACATGGGGCCTTGTGCATCTTTGCATAAAACACAATGTTTGTACCAATAAGTCTCACAAAAGCATGCAGAACATGGCATCATAATTACAACCCTCCCATCTCTATAGAAAACTCTCTCTCCTTCTCTTTTGCTGCATGGATCTCGGGCATGACTTTTTTCATGTGAGCAAGTTGTGATTGGTGAGGTCATTGCAAAGAAATATGCTTGTTTTCTTTAGTGGTTTCTTTTTTTTTTTTTTAGAGAGAGAGAGAGAGAGAGAGAGAGAGAGAGAGAGAGAGAGAGAGAGATTAACGTCTACTAAAGGCCGGCCAAAGTTGGTCTATGAGACAACACCGTATACATCAGCGATCTATCGATATCGAGAAATAAAAGAAACAAAGTAAACTTAAACTCGACTCTAGTGTAGGGAGTTGTGACTCTAGTTGAGCAGAAAATGGCCATATTATCAAGGAGTGTGATAGGGCATGGCTCTGTCTCTACAAAAAATGACCACGAAGTACAATGCAGATATAGGATATAACTGTCTACTAGTAGCACACTATGGGGTGGGTGGTGGGGATGGAGTATGCGATACATGATTGTTGGTCAAAATGCCCTTTAGAGGAGGGTATCCTAGGGTGTGGATGCACGTCTTCACTCCATCTGTTGCTCATGTAATGACAAAATCCTCAGAATCTCACCCTTGTAAAGATGGGGTCTCTGGTACCCAAATGCATGAGGCTGTCATCTAGCTTTGCATTTGTGCCTATGGAAGGGTGAGACCCACATCACCGAGGGGGGAGGGGGGGGGGGAGAGAGAGAGAGAGAGAGAGAGAGAGAGAGAGAGAGAGAGAGAGAGAGAGAGAGAGAGAGAGAGAGAGAGAGAGAGAGAGAGAGAGAGAGAGAGAGAGAGAGAGAGAGAGAGAGAGAGAGAGACTTTTTAACGTCTATTAGAGGCCAAAATCGGCCTATGAGACAAAACATATACATCGGTATGATCTAATCCACTGTGATCCCAAAAGGAAAATAAAGTGTGAGTACAACAAACGGGTATAAAAGGAGTGGATAGTAACTTGCATCAAGGGTGTGGGGTGCTATGGGTATGCACTCTATATGCTCAATGGGTGAGATACAAATATGATATGCATAGGGAGGGGAGGCTCGATGGTATCACAACCCACTAAATGCCTGGAGTGGGTGTAGGATATAATGCATCGGTGGGTAAGGCATCATGGCGATCCTCAAAATGCTATGAACGTCCAAATGGACAGGGGTGCGGTGCTTACGTCTCCGTATCTCCATGTCATGGCGTGCGTGAATCGCCCGAATCTCTCTCTTATGTGGAGGGGCTCTCCGGAGTGGGGGTCTCGGTCGTCGACGCTGTCGTCTAAGCTCCTCTGCTCTATGTAATGTGACACCCCGCATCGAGCTTGGTCCTCGAGTGGTTGTGGGTCTGAAAAAATTTGTAATATAAGTATGAGGGGGGGGGGCCAGGTGTATCTCCATCTTCTGCTGGAGAAGTGATGCACGGCGGTGCTCGAGCTCTACTAGGAACGACCTAGAGAGTGCTTGTCCTCTGTCCCCAATAAAGCCCTGATCTCTCTGGGCCCCTGTAGAGCTTTGGGTAGCGGTCTCTGATGTCCTCATATGCCTGGCATCTACATGTGTAGTGCTCCTCGTCCTCTACCTCCTCTCGGCACATCCTGCATAATCTCTCGTCCCTCGGGGTATGTGTAGCTCGCCTAACCTCAATCTCGAGCTGGTGTGATGATACTCTGAGCTTCCCGATGGCCACTCTCTCAGCTGGTACCATGTATGTATCCATGTATCGTGGTCTCTGAATGAAACCATCCACTGTCACCGTCAGGAAGTGCTCTCTGTAGTGTTGCCTCTTTGTGGGAAGAGGCTCCCATGGTGCTATCCATGTCTCCCTGACGTGTATCTGTAGTAGGTCTTGACGGATGATCCTATTCCTCTCCGAACGAGAGAGGATAATGTGGGGGGAAGAGAGGTCATACTGAAAAGGGGGGAGATCCGTAATGCTCATGCCATGGTTTGCTTACCATCGGTAAGTCTGTGCATACCACACTCTCATGCCCTGTCTCTGCCAAATGTCTAGAGCTCTCAAATGCAAGCCTGGTGAGTCGGCTGGTGGGGAGCTCTCTGACTCTTAGAATAAAGGTCACCAACTGGAAGAGGGCCTCCACTAGCATCGGTGGTGTGCCAAGCTAAGTTTGTATAATGTCATGTGGAACGGAGGGCTTATTGCGCAGCAAGCGTGAGATCATGGTGACCTTGGGCCTCTCAATCCGCGTCCACATCGCCTCCGTGATCCCTGGTGCCCATACTGCTCCTGCGTACATCAATGCGGGTGTCACTAGTGTCAAAGAGCCACCCCTTAGTCTGGGGCTCCTGAAAATGTGTCTGAAAGCAGCGTCTCTCCAATCCTGCAAGTGCCGCATAGCCTCGCGTCAATCTATCTCTCGCAGCCTGTGCCATGGAGAATACCCCTGTGCTGCCCGAGAAGGTGACACCTAGGTAGACGTAGGAGTCCACTACCTCTATCTGTCCTCCAGATGCAGTGAAAGAGGCACGATGGCGTACTGTCCTTGAGGTATGGAAGATCATGACCTTGGTCTTGCCAAGGTTCACTGTGAGTCCTCTCTCCATGCAAAAGGTGATGCTCCCGGAGGTATGGAAGATCATGACCTTGGTCTTGCCAAGGTGCACTGTGAGTCCTCTCTCCAAGGCTCACTGTGAGCGCCTATAAATGTGACTGCAACCCCTCCTGTGACTCTGAAAGCAAGACAATGTCATCAGCATATAATAGGATGTGTACTGGCGTACCTCCGAGGTCTCCTCCTCGCCCTCCTACTCGCTGTATATACTTCGTGATCTCGTCGATGTAGAGATCGAAGAGAGTGGGTGAGAGAGGGCAACCTTGTTTCACACCAATGGTGCTAACAAGGATGTCTGATAGGCCACCGGGGGAACGTACCCTACCTGTGACTTGTGCATACAAAGCATGGATGGCCCATAGCATGTCCGATGGTAACTGTAACTCCTGGAGCCTCCGAAGTAGTCTCTCTCTCGTGACCATGTGGGAGGCTTTGCGGAAATCCACAAAGCAAGAGTATAGTCTCTGCATCCTCGCCGTCGCGCTCTCGAGTCTCAATCAAGCAACGAAGCACGAAGATGTGGTCGATGGTGGAGAAAGTGCGGCGGAAGCCTGCCTGGTCGGGTGCTCTGATCCAAGCTTCCTCAGCGTGTGTACTGAGCTCTTCCTCTAGTACTGACCCATAGATCTTGGCCAGGATATGGCCTATCATAATAGTCCTGTAGTTCCTTCGGTCCATCATATCGTCGGACTTATGGATAGGCGTAATGGTATGCATAGTCCATGAGTCAGGTAATCCCTCAACCAAAGCACGGTTGAAGAGATGGGCGATCAAGTGGGAAACTACATCTGCTGCGTATATAAAGTGCTCTCCATGTAGCCCCGTGTGGTCTGCTGATCGGCCATGCTTTAGCCTATGGATGGCCTATCGTACCATGCCTGCCGTCAAGAGGGTGGATATCACAGGACGCGGTGTGGGAGGGATCGACAAAGGTGGTTGTCCTTGGACGTCATATAACCTCTGGGCGTAGGTGTGCCAAGTCTGAGGATCTGCTATGGGTGTAAGTGGGCATGGCTCACGTAGTGCCCTCCACGCGGTGGTGCAATCCCTACTCATGAGAAGGTCGATCAACTCTACCTCCTGTCGCACCTCGAAAGCTCGCCGCTTCTGGCGTGTGAGGGCTCGCATCTGTCGTCGTGCCTCCCTCTCTGTGATGGATCCCAAGATACTCTATGCTCTGAGATGTCGGTATAGTCGCCTACACTTCTCATGGTACCATCTATTGTGGGGTGTATGCCCCGGCTTTGTCGAATGTGCAGTGCTGTGGGTGGTGTATGGGAAGCTGAGAGTAGCGGATGTGTGGAGGATCGAGGAGAAGTGGGCGGTGACGGTGTCCAAGGAGGCGGAGGGATCAAGGGAGTAGATGCTCTCTCGAACATGGGAGCTATAGATATGTGCTAGCTCATGTCTAAAGTGAATGGTGGTATGGGCTCGTGGCTGTATGGTGACGGGGTGGGATATGCATGGTGAGTCGTGAATGGATAGGGCAAGATATGCGTGATCAGCTCCAATCGGTAAGGGTGGGATAGTGAATGAGGTGATCAGATGTGTCGCCTCCGGGGGTCCGATAACATAGTCTACCACACTGCCCCCTTGTGGTGTCTTGGGTGGAATGCAGGTGAGACTGCTCGAGGTGGCTAGGTCCCCATCCCATTATATATAACGAGACGATGTGCTTCTCCCATCTGGGTAGGTGTCGATAGTCAACCGTATGAGGTGGGTGTGGCGGTGTCGGCCGAGGCTCTGAGTGTAGGCATTTCCTCTAGTTACGAAGCATCTCAGGGTCGTCAAAGTCGTAGATATCACACTTGTGGCTCTGAGTGCGGGCATTGAAGTCTCCTACAAGGAAGACTTCGCCCATCCCGGTACCTCCCCCCTGATAGCTGCTCGGGCGAATGTGTGAAGCGCGAACCGATGGGTGCAATATAGCATACTGCGAAATATGCTGCGCTATCTTCTGATAGCCGGAGGCGTATCCACATGAAACGTGCCTCTGGGTCTCTGGCTACCACCTGTACCCTGTGCTGTAGCGACTGTGTGTAGAGCACGGCTACTCCTCCTGATCCTCGTGTGGTGTGCTGTTTCATCTGTCGGCGGTGAGCTGACTCCCACATATAGCCCTCAATCCTCGGTAGGCTCCTCCCTGGGCTCTCGTGTGTCTCTGTCAAGAAGATCATGTCTCTGCCCTCCATCACCTCCTCGAGGCGCCCTGGATGTGTCCACGAAGATCCATTGCAGTTCCATACTGCAATGTGAACCTCCTGCTTTGCTGTCTCATAGACCGTGAATCCCTAGTCAATGGGCCGCCTATCAATGATGACCCGACCGTCTCTGTATAAAGCACGATGTTCCTCTCGTCTTGCCTGGAGGACACATGGCATGCATGTACGTCTGTGCTCTACTCTACCTGCATCCGTGTGAGGTTGTCATCTAAATAGATGGGGGTGCCCGGTGTAGTGCGTAGTATCGCCCGTCGTCTTAGGAAGTCTCTCCTCCCGGCCTCATCTGAGAACTGAATGATAAGTGCGCTGCTCCGTGTGGTGTCCCTTCCTTCTCTCCAGGCTCTGGTGAAAAGGAGAGGCTCATCCGCGCGGTATCCAAGTAGTGTGCACAAACGACGCCCGTGAAAAGGAGAGGCTCATCCGCGCGGTATCCAAGTAGTGTGCACAAACGACGCCCGTCCTGCTCTTGTGATCCGTCTGTCTCTGTGAGGCCGGAGATGCGAACATTGAGCCTGCGAGCCTGTCGCATCTGCTCCTCCTCAATGGTGGTATGTACTATGTGGATCTACTCATGGTGGTTGTTCTTCTTTGCCTCCTGTCGAATGTTCTTTTTTACAACCTCGACCCATCCATCTTTCTTAGTCTTAAGCTCGCTCTGAACCACCTCCATGCACTCCTCCTTGATAGTCACCCGAATGTCCTCTAGCTTTGGGGCGATCTCCCCCTCCTCGCGCATGCTGTCCAGTTTCGTTCTCATATCAATAAGCTCAGTGTGCAACTCCTCCCGGTCCCGTGAGTGCTGCTTGCGGATAGCAAGAAGCTCTTCGCGAAGGGATTCGTTTTCCTTCTCCAAGGTTGCCATCTTGGCTTCGAGGGCGACGACTCTGCGGGTAACCCCGTTCAGTGCAGAATCTCCTTCTTTCTTGTGTTTTCCTATCAACTCTTGGAGGGCATGCTCTAAGGTGGCAAGCTGGTCCTCCAACTTGGGAGCCATGGGGGAGGGGGGGGGGGGAGAGAGAGAGAGAGAGAGAGAGAGAGAGAGAGAGAGAGAGAGAGAGAGAGAGAGAGAGAGAGAGAGAGAGAGAGAGAGAGAGAGAGAGAGAGAGAGAGAGAGAGAGAGAGAGAGAGAGAGAGAGAGAGAGAGGGAAAGAGGGAGGGCGGGCCGGGGGGGGGGGGGCGGGCGGGGGGGGGGGGGGAGGGAGGGAGGGAGGGAGGGAGGGAGGGAGGGAGGGAGGGAGGGAGGGAGGGAGAGAGAGAGAGAGAGAGAGAGAGAGAGAGAGAGAGAGAGAGAGAGAGAGAGAGAGAGAGAGAGAGAGAGAGAGAGAGAGAGAGAGAGAGAGAGAGAGAGAGAGAGAGAGAGAGAGAGAGAGAGAGAGAGAGAGTTGTGGATGTTTGCATAGAAGGCAAGAAACCTGAAAATCAGCTTTGGGATACAAGTGCCAAACCCTAAATTTGGGGTTTGAAACCCTAAAATCAGAGGCTTTAAACCCTAAAATCAGTCCTGCACCTAAAAACAGAGAGAGAAACGAACTCATTTCTGAGAGAGGAAGGTTGCATAACCCTAAAAACAGAGTTTTGAAACCCTAAAATCCAAGTTGTGCCTCCTTCAAAACACTAAAATCAGAGCTCTGCATATTCAGAACCCTAATATTCAGAGCTGCCCCTCTTCAGAACCTAAAAAGCAGAGCTTCTGCTCTTCCAATCCCTAAAAATCACAGCTGTGCCACCTTCGAAACCCTAAATTCAGGGCAGCGCATTTGCGAAACCCTAAAATCAGATTGAAAGAGGCTGGCGAAACCCTAAAATCAGCGAGAGAGAGGCTGCGAAACCCTAAAATCAGAGAAAAAGAGGCTACGAATCCCTAAAATCAGAGAGAGAGGCTGCGAAACCCTAAAAATCAGAGCGAACCCCTAAAATCAGATTGAAAGAGGCTGGTGAAACCCTAAAATCAGAGAGAGAGAGAGAGAGAGAGAGAGAGAGAGAGAGAGAGAGAGAGAGAGAGAGAGAGAGAGAGAGAGAGAGAGAGAGAGAGAGAGGTATATTAATGTCTTACAAAGGCCAAACTTGGCCTATGAGACAAAATCATATACAACTGTGGTAATCTCTATGTAGCAATGAAAAGGAAAAATACTCGCTCCACGAAATTGTGTAGGCTGAAAACAACAAAGGATGGTGTATGCATAGTTTTTCCATACGTGAACCATACTTCCAACGCATACGGGTATGGAAGTATGAAAAAAGTATGGAATTTAAAAAAAAATACCATACGTGTGAGAAAAAAGTATTAAAAAAATCTGAAAAAAATAAAATAAAAAAAATATATATATATATATATTAAATATAACACAAAACAGCCATAAAATGTATAAATATGCAACTGAACATTCAGATTTCAGCTTTCAATTATCACACACACTTCAGAATTCAGATTCTAGTCTCTAGATAATCATGATTTATAAATATGCAGCTGGCTCCTGAACATTCAGATTTTAGCTTTCAAGAGAATCTGCATACTCATCTTCCTCGTCGTCCTCCTCCTCATCATCAACATCAATAACATTATCATCTTCAAGAAAGGGATCATAATTATGAACCGAGGA
The DNA here is from genome assembly GCA_020310875.1 of Ceratopteris richardii. NCBI lineage: Eukaryota > Viridiplantae > Streptophyta > Polypodiopsida > Polypodiales > Pteridaceae > Ceratopteris > Ceratopteris richardii. The sequence goes on along the minus strand of CM035444.1, from coordinate 46,651,192 downwards.
TGATGTCCCAATATTGCAACTAGGTGTGCCTTCCATCAATGAGTGTGCATCAAAATTGGTAGGATCATTAGATGCATCATCCAAAGGACCAATTTCAGCCCCTCTCATATTTTGCAATGGAAGAAGACGATCTTCATCTTTTTCTTTGTTGAGCATGTCCAATGTAATCTCCATTCTTTCAAATCCCCTTTCTTTCACCTTTGACAATAGCCTCAAATTGGTATGTATGTAGACAAGTTTATTAGCATTAGATGGCAGCAATCTATTCCTCCTCTTTGTGTGTATGAGTGAATAAGTATTCCAATTCCTCTCACATGGAGAGGCACATGATCCTTGAGATAAAACTTTAATGGCAAGGGATTTCAATTTAGGTGTGCAGCCCCCAAACATCTCCCACCACTTTACACCTTCTTGCATTTTTCTAGGATCATGAACAACAGGTGAAGCAAATGAACCATAATCATTTTTGTACTTATCATAATCTTCCATCAAGTCACCCATCAATCGCACATTTCCATGACAATACTTCTCCAAGAATTTTATCCATCCTTCATGCACCTCAACATCACTTTCTTGATTCTTATGTTTCCATATGGGATGCAACATAAATCCCACTGCATGCAATGGTGTATGCATCATGTCCCATCTATCAATGCATAAAGTTTTGATTTCATTCAATTTTGATTCATCAACACCATCCATGCTTTGCAATTTCTCAACCATACGATCCGTGAGCTCATATATCAGCCCCATGGTTGCACATTCTCTATCACATAAACGAAGAATCTTCAAAATTGGTGCACATAGCTTCACAATAAGTTTTGCATCATGCCAAAATGCATTAGAAAAGACAATATCATACACCTCAGTGCATAAAGCTGACCTTGAGCATTTTAATTTCAGAATTTTATCATCCACAAGCAATTTCCTAAGTCCTTGTAAGTAGCTATCATCCAAAAGATTCTCTAACATGATATAATAATATGCAAAACATGTAGGGGCAGGTTTAATCAAGTCCCTTGAACTAAGGGATCTAAAAAGTGCTAAAACCTTCTCTTTTCTTGTCACAAATTTCACAATTTTGTGAGCACTTTCAATTATTTTAGTCACCCACTCCAATTTGCCAATGTCTTCAAAAAGAAGATCAAGGCAATGGCATGCACACCTTGTAAAAAATATGTGTGGCCATTCATTTTCAACCATTTCTCCTGCCCTTACACAATTGGATGCATTATCCATGCAAACTTGTACTACATTTTCAAGACCAACTTCAATAATGATCTCCTTCAAATGTTTGAAAATAAATTCACCAGATTTTTGATGACCCGATGTATCAATAGATTTCAAAAATATGGTCCCATGAATAGAGGAAGCAAGGAAGTTGATAATAGGTCTATGCCTAGTATCAGACCAGCCATCAGAAACAATTGTGCATCCATATTTTCTCCACTTTTCTTTTATGACATTGAGATCATTTGCAATGACTTGGATCTCATCATTCAGTTCAGTTTTTCTCAATGCATAAAAAGAAGGGGCAACAAAAGAAGGACCAGCATGCCCAATAGCTGCAACCATATCCTTGAAATAGGGGCTTCTCACTTTCCAAAAAGGTATATCTTCAGCATAAAAGAAGCGACGAAGAGCAATTTTTGCTTTTTTGCAAGCTTCTACATTCCATGCGTTAGATATACCTTGTTGGCTGAGCTTTCTTTTCTTGAAAGAAGAGGGATGAACATTTTTGCTAGCTTGTCCACTTTCCTCCAAATCCACATGTCCATGCACATTTTGTGTATCATTTGATGCATGATCAATCTCATCATCATCCACAATGTCATCTACATTTGGCACATTAGAAGTGCCTACATTAGCATGTCCAATTGAGTTCGTCAATGCTTCCTTCACATTATTGGGGACTTTACCACAAGGTGATACACCATAGCCCGACAATCCCAAAATATGAGCACGGATACGTGAAGGGCCTCCATCACTTGCATTGACAAGTAAATTGCCCTTTCCCCAAAGCCTTCACTTGTATAACATGCTCCCACTCTTGGATTTTGGTATGACCCATTGCTCTTGGAAAAATATATCCTGCTAAGATACATTAAAAATCAGCAATTAGAATGCTAAATTGCATGATTACATAACTAAAGTCTAAAATTTAAATTTGTAATATGTATCATGTGGCTGCACTGTGCACATACATGTGGACAGAGGACAGTGAAGTCTGGACAGTGGCTGCAGCCTGCACATACATGTGGTTCATGGACTTGTGTAATCTAGGTAGACCATTTATATTTTCAGCTGGAGCCTGGAGCCACTGAATGTGATCACACTCCCTGATCCATGGTAGCAAATTACAACATCTAGTGGACTGTGCAGTGTGGATCCACATTTTTGCCGTGTTATGGACATGCACATGTATCATGTATGTATAATGTGTCTGGACTCTGGAGTTTGCACACATATCATATATGTATAATGTGCCTGCACATGTATGTGTCTGCACATATGTGCATTGGGGGCCATGGCTTCACTGCACACATGCATAATGCAATGCTGGCTGTTGTAGCTACTAGCCTCTACAAAGTCCATACGACAGTACATACCTCAGTACCTGTAGGCTTTCGTAGGCTGTGGGCCTCTTGCAGCTGGCTGGCCGTTGATGGCTTCTATGGACTCCCCACACCTGCGAGATCGTACCCTATGCAAAGCTCATCATGAACGCAAGCGAAGTCGAATGAATCTGACTCTTCAATTTTGTCGAAATTTTTACTCAATTCAGACGCTGCCGTACGAAAAATTTCGGACTTCAATCGGACTCGTACGTTTCCGTACGTACGGAAAATTTTCCGTACGCGTACGAAAATAACTATGGGTGTATGTAGTAATGAGGAGGTAGTGGGGATAAAATAGTGGTGCTTGGGGGAGTGTGGCTCTGACTTTGCAAATAATGATCACCAACAAGGGGGACCCATAAGGGAGTGAATGTGTATACCTTAACTACTAATGATGGGTGGTGGGTGGGTGGGTATGTGGTACATCGGCGGCGCTCCTAGAGGAAGGTTGTTCGAGTGGTGGTGGTATGCCTTTGCTCATCATGTACTTCTGGGTTATCTTGATGCGCGAGATAGTGCAATTGTGAACGTCAGTACCCAACCATACGTGGTCGGCATCACACTCTCTATGCTGCTGCCTGCTTGAGCATGAGCCCTATGCCTCTAGGAGGAAGGTCCGTTGGATGTGGCCCAACTCGCTGAAAGAACTTAGTAATAGTATGTCGGGTACTCACCCGTGTCTTGTGTGTAGGCTGATGCATTCGATCTCGTCGCGCATATGCCGCCGTGAGGAAATGCCCCATCCTTCGTTGGTCTCCGGTGTTCATGCACAAGTGGAGTGAGTCCTCTATATGGAACTCTGCTTGTAGGTCCGAGTCAGTTGGGCATCTGGTAACCAAGTGCTCCTCACTGTCTACCTTTGTATGGCATACTGGGCACCACCTCTCCTCTCGAGGGACTCCTTTAGCTCGACCCCTCTCGATCCTAAGCTGATGTGATGAAACTCGAAGCCTCCCAATGAGGACTCGAAGGTGGTGTGGTAGGTATGCCTGCATGTAGCGCGGAGTCTCAATGAAGCTTTGGTCTGAGATTTATAGAAAATGCTCACGGTAGTGACGCATTTTCGGTGTCAATGTCCCCCTCGGGCTGATTCATGTCCTCTGTATGTATGTATGCCATATCTCCTGACGAATGATCTTATTTTTCTCTTGGTGGGAGAGTGAATAGATGCGGGCGTGGGAGTCGTGTTGGACTGGTGGTAGTATGTATATGTCAAAACCATGGAGAGAAAGCCAATCCCGTGTCTGTGCATACCATGAGGAGGTGTCTCCTTCTAGTGCCATGTCGCGTGATGCCTAGAAAGCTCTGTAAGTGATGCACTTTGTGTCCATGCTTTGGATCCTGTGTAATAGGCTTGCTCTCTCTCTCTCTATCTATCTATCTATCTATCTATCTATCTATCTATCTATATATATATATATATATATATATATATATATATATATACATACATACATACATACATACATACATACATACATACATACATACATACATACATACATACATACATACATACATACATACATACATACATACAGAGAGAGAGAGAGAGAGAGAGAGAGAGAGAGAGAGAGAGAGAGAGAGAGAGAGAGAGAGAGAGAGAGAGAGAGAGAGAGAGAGAGAGAGAGAGAGAGAGAGAGAGAGAGAGAGAGAGAGAGAGAAAGAAAGTCATATTAACGTCTTCTGGAGGCCAAACTTGGCCTATGAGACAAAAACCATGTACAAGTGTAGTAACCTTGTGTAGAAGATAAAATGAAATAAAAAGCATATCGCTACACAAAGCTATATAGGGCTGGAAAAGGCTGGGGAGACGTGACTCTGACTCTGCAGATAGTGGCCACCTAATACATGGGGGGATCCAAAATGTGAGTAAAACGCCCTAGCTACTGGTGATGGGTGGAGGTGGGTGTAGTATGTGGTACATCGGTGGTGGTCTCAGTGCCTCTTGAAGGAAGACAACCCAGGGGGTGGTGGTACGCCTATGCTCCATCATGTGGTCGTAGGCATCCTGATGCGTGAGATATCCTCCTGATATGGTCGTGGTCGACGATATCCGCCTATGCGTGGTCGGCGCGGTGCTCTCTGCGCTGCGGCCTGGTGGAGCGTGAGCCCTATAGATGGACCTCTCTGATGTAGCTCAACTCGCTGAAAGAACTGGGTAATGGTCTGCTGGGTACTCACCCGTGGCTGATGTATGGGCTGTAGTGACCGTTCTCGCCTCTCGTATGCTGCTGTGAGAAAGAGTCCCAAGCGTCTCTGGTCTCCTATAGTCATGCACAGCTGGAATGACTCCTCGATCTGGAACTGTGCTCGTAGGTCTAAGTATGCTTGACATCTGATAACAAAATGCTCCTCACTCTCTACCTCTGTCTGGCATACTGGGCACCACCTCTCCTCACGGGGGACTCCCCTGCACCAACCCCTCTCAATCTCGAGCTGATGTGATGAAACCCGGAGCTTCCCAATGACGACTCGTAGGTGGTGGGGAAGGACCGACGCGGAAGGTAGGTCTGCATGTATCTCGGAATCTCGATGAAGCCCGTGCCCGATATATGTAGAAAATGCTCGCGGTAGTAGAGCATTTTCGGTGGCAATGTACCCCTAGGGCTCACCCATGTCCTCTGTATGTATGTATGCCATATCTCCTAACGAATGATCCTATTCCTCTCTTGATGAGAGAGCGAGTAGGTGGGTGCATGAGAGTCGTACTGTAGTGGTGGTAGCCTGTCTATGTCAAAGCCATGGTGGGCAAGCCAGTCTCGTGTCTGTGCATACCATGAGGAGGTGTTGCCTGCTAATGCCATATCACGTGATGCCTCGAAAAAGCACGATAAGCAATGCGCTCTGTATCCATGCTCCGAAGTCTGTGTAATAGGCATACTGTCTGGAATAGTGCTTCAACTAGCATCGGTTGTGCAGCGAGCTCTGCTCTAATGATATCATGTGGTACTGAAGGCTTGCTGCGGATAAGTCTGGCAATCATGAGAATCTGTGGCCTCTCTAATGCTGTCCATACTGATGTAGCTAATCCTGGTCCCCATATGGCTGCCCCATACATGAGCGCTGGCGTAACCAAAGTGTCAAAGAGCCACCCCTTTGTGCGGGGCTCCTGAAAATATGCCTTGTGGCACTGTCTCTCCATCAAAGCTAGTGCTGCGTACCCACGTGTGATGCGGTCATGGGCTGCCTGAGCCATAGAGAAGACCCCTGATGCTGCTGTAAATGTCACCCCTAAGTAAACATATGATCCGACCACCTCGATCGGTCCACCTGCTTCTGCTTTGAACAAACTATGTCTGCGTACCTGTGCTGATGTATGAAAGATCAAGACCTTGGTTTTACCAAGGTTCACAGATAACCCTCTGTGTCTGCAAAAGTCATCTAGGCCGTGTAGATGATGCTGTAGCCCTTCTGCAGACTCTGAGACCAATACAATATCATCAGCGTATAAAAGAATATGGACAGTGGACCCGTGTACCTCAATGCCATCTCCCCCCTGCTGCTGTATGAAGTCCACTATCTCATCAATGTAGGGACCAAAGAGGGTGGGTGAGAGAGGGCATCCTTGCTTCACCCCGATAGTGCTAGCAAGTGGATCAGATAAGCCCCCTGGACATCTGACTCTACCAGATACTCTCTCGTATAAGGCGTAGATCCCCCATATCATCTCCTCCGGAGCTCCGATGTCAAGTAGTCGTTTGAAGAGTCGATCCCTGGGAACAGTGTCAAATGCTTTGCGGAAGTCCACAAAGCAACAATATAATCTCCTCTTCCTCACCCTTGCCTGGTCGATCAGGCATCTCAGAGTGAAGATGTGGTCAATGGTAGAGTAATCTCGTCTGAAACCTGCCTATCTTGGTGCCCTGATGCCCTTCCTCTCAGCGAGAGTACTCAACTCTGTCTCTAGTATCGCCCCATATAACTTGGCCAATATAGGGCCAATCATGATCGTCCGGTATGTAGCTGGATCCATTGTATCACCTGACTTATGAATGGGCACTATGGTGTGCTCAGTCCATGAGTCTTGGAACTTTTCAACCAATGCACGGTTGAAGAGATGGGCAATGAGCGGTGCGAGAGTCGTGCCTCCATAGATGAGGTGCTCTGCCTGTAAATCGAAATGATCATGGGCCCTGCCATGCCGTAGCGCGTGCCACCATAGTGGGTGTGAAGAAATCAGAGGTAGTAGGACGTGAGCTCTGCGGTCTGGGAATGGGAGGCTGGTCTTGGATCTCGTATAGAGGCTCCGTGCATAGCTATGCCAAGTGCTCGGGTCTCGGATAGGTGTCTGCAGTCTCCTCTCTCTCAAATGTCGCCATGCCACTACACTGTCTCGACTCATGAGCAAATGGTAAATATCCTAATACTGTCTCTCCTCCCAATCTCGCTGTTTGCGGCAAGTAAGGCTCTGCATGCGGTGTGTAATATCTCCTCTATGCTCTAAAATCCGTAGGTGCTTCCGAAGCTCACGACAATCTGCATCATACCAACAGTTCTGGGGCATGGATCCTGTGCGTGGAGGGTGCATATGTGTGCGGTGTGGGAAGTTGCGGAGAGCTTAGTCCTGAAGGATGGAGGTGATATGATGTAAGTGTGTCCAAAGGTGAGAATGGATCAAGGGAGAGTAGGCGGGTGTGTAAATGGTGTGCATAAACGTGTGAGAGCTCGTGTGTGAAGTGTATCGTGGTATGTATCTCAGTGGGTGAGGGAGGGTCTAATGGAATCGGAGATGAGAGTGTGAATGTGATAAATGTGTGGTCAGCACCGAGTGGGCGTCGTCCAATACTAAGTGAAGGGATGAGTGAAGCTCCAGAGGTAGTACCCAAAATGTAGTCGACTGTGCTCTCACCTCCCCCGTGAGGGAAGCAAGTAAATCCGCCTGAACCTGGCTAACGATTCATCCTGTTATATATAACGAGATGATGTCGGCTGCCTAGCTCGAGTAGATGTCTTCCATAGCCGGTGGTGTCCTTACCCGTATCTACCGATACTCTGCTTGTGCTAATCTCAACCGGGTCTCTTGCCCTCATGAGATGTGGGTGATCCATGTCGTATGCCTCGCACTGATGCGACTGAGTGCGGCCATTGAAGTCCCCCATAAGGAAGACTTCACCTAGTGTGCCGTAATGTAGTATCTCATCTGAAAGCGCTGTGTATGGTGAGTCTCTATCTCGGATCGGTCCCCCCAGATCCTGTACTGCGTATCGAGATCCGCCTGGTGGGAAGTAGCATATAGCAATGTAAATCGAGCTCCCCTGTGCTATCTCCATGCGAACCCACATGTATCGTGCCTCCTCATCTTTACCTATAATATGGATCCGGCTCTGTATCTCCTGTCGAAATACGATGGCCACTCCTCCCGATCCTCGCGTTGTACTCTGTCTCGTCGTGGTCTTGAATGCAGATTCCCAATGAAAACCTGCAATGCGTGGTAGACCTCTCTCTTGGCTCTCATGTGTCTCTGTGATGCACGCAAAGTCATGTGATGCCAAGATCTCCTCGACTCTGTCTGGTCGCATCCAGAGTGCCCTGTTGCAGTTCCACACTGCTCCTCTGAGTGGTGTCTCCTTGTGTAGTGATGTCTCATAGGCCGTATGGCCCTATTTGATAGGGCGTCCATCTATGAAGACCTTACCATCACGGTAAAAGGCCTTCCTCCCCTCTCGACGTGCCTGGAGTATCTCTGGCATGCAAGCGCGTCGGTGTGCCACCTGCATACGCGTGAGGTCCTCGTCCATGTAGAGGGTGCCGCCGGGTAGTCCACGTAGTATTGATCGATGTCTAAAAAAGGCGGTCCGTGCCTCCTCGGAACTCATCTTGAGGATGAGTGCTCGTAAACGCGATGTATCCCTCCCAACCCTCCATGCGTCTGTGTAGGGCATGCTCTCGTATCCAAGTCGACGGCAAATGTCAGTGGCATCTATCTCCGGTGATACCCTTTCGGGTAGGCCTGTAATCCGAATGTGAAGTCTTCAAGTGTGTCGAAGCCTCTCCTCCTCAAGTGTATCCTGGACTCGTGTGAGCTCTTCTTTCTGCACGTCTTCCCTAACTTCCTTCTTAACCCTTTTGTGTACTACTTCCACCCATGACTCTCGAGTAGATTCTACCTCCATTTTGATTTCCTTCTTTATTTCTTCCTTGAGTATCTCCACGTTGGAGATCTCCCCCTCTTCTTTCATGTGCTCATAAGCTGTCCTCCAATGGTCTCTTTCTTCTGTGAGAGTCTTCACTTGTTCTTCCGGTCCTTTGACTTTATTCATTACTTGTTCTTCGAGTTCTTTGAACTTTTCCATCATCTTTCGTATCTCCATATTGTGAGAGAGAGAGAGAGAGAGAGAGAGAGAGAGAGAGAGAGAGAGAGAGAGAGAGAGAGAGAGAGAGAGAGAGAGAGAGAGAGAGAGAGAGAGAGAGAGAGAGAGAGAGAGAGAGAGAGAGAGAGAGAGAGAGAGAGAGAGAGAGAGAGAGAGAGAGAGAGAGAGAGAGAGAGAGAGAGAGAGAGAGAGAGAGAGAATTAGGGTTAGGGTTCAGGTAGGTTTAGGTTTGGGGTTGGGGTTTAGGGTTTTGGGGGTTTTTGGGTCTAGGGTTAAGGCTAGTTTGGGAGATTAGATTAGGCAGACGGTTGGGTTTTAGTTTTTATGGTTTGGGCATGAGAGTGTTAGGTTAGGTTAGGTTTTGGTTAGGTTAGGATAGGGTTTGGTTGGGTTTCAGGTTAGGTTTTCAGAGAGAGAGAGAGAGAGAGAGAGAGAGAGAGAGATTAACGTCTTCCGAAGGCCAAATTCGGCCTATGAGACAAAACCATGTACAACTGTAGTAACCCCTATGTAGAAATAAAATAAAATGGAAAAGTACGCGTTACACAAAACTGTGTAGGCTGAACATGGAAACAACCACAGGGTAGTGTGCCGGGTGACGGAGAGGTAGCGGGGATAATGTAGTGGTGCGTGGGGAGATGTGGCTCTAACTGTGAAGATAATGGCCACCTAATACATGGGGGCCTTACGACAAGAGTGAATATGTATATCCTACTACAGGTAATGGTTGGAGGTGGGTGGAGTATGTGGTACATTGGCAGTGGTTTGAGTGCCTCCTAAAGGAAGGCTACCAAGGTGGTGGTGCGCCTGTGCTCCATCATGTGGTCATGGGCTATCCTGATGCGTGATATATCACTCCTTGTATAGTCGTGGTCGTCCGTATCCAACTCTATGTGGTCGATGTTGCACTCTCTGTGCCACTGCCTGCTTGAGCATTAGCCCTATGCCTCTGGAAGGTGGGCTCGTCTGATGTAGCCCATCTCGCTGAAAGAACTGAGTAATGGTCCGTTGTGTACTCATCCGCCTCTGATGCGTGGGCTGTAGCAATTGCTCTCGTCTCTCATACGTTGCTGTGAGGAATCGTCCGCTGGTCTCTAATGGTCATGCACAACTGTAGTGACTCCTCTAGATGGAATTGTGCTCGTAGATCTGAGTATGCTCGGCATGTGGCAACAAAGTGCTCCTCACTCTCTATCTCTGTATGGCATAGGTACTCCCCTAGTCCGACCCCGCTCGATCTCGAGCTGATGTAATGAAACTCGAAGCTTCCTAATGACGACTCGGAGGTAGTGTGGTAAGCATGTCTGCATGTATCGCGGAGTCTCAATGAAACCCTGATCTGAGATCTGTAGAAAATGCTCACGGTAGTGGAGCATTTTTGGTGGCAATGTATCCTTGGGGCTAATCCATGCCCTCTGTATATATGTATGCCATATCTCCTGGCGAATGACCCTGTTCCTCTCCTAGTGGGAGTGGGAGAGGGAGGGGGGGGGAGAGGGAGAGAGAGGGAGGGGGAGAGAGAGAGAGAGAGAGAGAGAGAGAGAGAGAGAGAGAGAGAGAGAGAGAGAGAGAGAGAGAGAGAGAGAGAGAGAGAGAGAGAGAGAGAGAGAGAGAGAGAGAGAGAGAGAGAGAGAGAGAGAGAGAGAGAGAGAGACTTTTTAACGTCTATTAGAGGCCAAAATCGGCCTATGAGACAAAACATATACATCAGTATGATCCAATCCACTGTGATCCAAAACGAAAATAAAGTGTGAGTACTGCAAACCGGTATAAAAGGAGGGATAGTAGCTGGCATCAAGGGTGTGGGGTGCCATGGGTATGCACTCTATATGCTCACTGGGTGAGATACAAATATGATATGCATAGGGAGGGGAGGCTCCATGGTATCACAACCCCCTAAATGCCTGGAGTGGGTGTAGGATATAATGCATCGGTGGGTAAGGCATCATGGCGATCCTCAAAATGCTCTGGGCGTCCAAATCGATAGGGGTGCGCTGCTGACGTCTCTGTATCTCCATGTCATGGCGTGCGTGAATCGCCTGAATCTCTCTCTGATGTGGACGAGCTCTCCGGACAAGGGGTCTCGGTCGTCGACGCTGTCATCTAAGCTCCTCTGCGCTGTGTAATGTGACACCCCGCATCGAGCTGGGCCCTCGAGTGTATGTGGGTCTGAAGAAATCTGTAATATAAGTCTGAGGGGGGGGGGTCAGGTGTATCTCCATCTACTTCTGGAGGAGTGATGCGCGACGGTGCTTGAGCTCTACCAGGAAACGACCTAGAGGGCGCTGGTCCTCTATCCCCAATAAAGCCCTGATCTCTCTAGGCCCCCTGAAGAGCTCTGGGTAGCGGTCTCTGATGTCCTCATATGCCTGGCATCTACATGTGTAGTGCTCCTCGTCCTCCACCTCCTCTCTACATATCCTGCATAATCGCTCATCCCTGGGGGTATGTGTGGCTCGCCCAATCTCAATCTCGAGCTGGTGTGATGATACTCTGAGCTGCCCAATGGCCACTCTCTCAGCTGGTGCCATATATGTATCCATGTATCGTGGTCTTTGAATGAAACCATCCACTGTCACAGTCAGGAAGTGCTCTCTGTAGTGTTGCCTCTTTGTGGGAAGAGGCTCCCGTGGTGCTATCCATGTCTCCCTGACGTGTATCTGTAGTAGGTCCTGACGGATGATCCCATTCCTCTCCGAACGAGAGAGGGTAATGTGGGGGGAAGAGAGGTCATACTGAAAAGGGGGGAGATCCGTAATGCTCATGCCATGGTCTGCTAACCATCGGTAAGTCTGTGCATACCATACTCTCTCATGCCCTGTCTCTGCCAAATGTCTAGAGCTCTCAAATGCAAGCTTGGTGAGTCGGCTAGTGGGGAGCTCTCTGACTCTCAGAATAAAGGTCACCAACTCGAAGAGGGCCTCCACTAGCATCGGTGGTGTGCCAGGCTCAGCTCGTATAATGTCATGTGGAACGGAGGGCTTGCTGCGCAGCAAGCGTGATATCATGGTGATCTGGGGCCTCTCAATCTGCGTCCACATCGCCTCTGTGATCCCTGGTGCCCATACTGCTGCTGCGTACATCAATGTGGGTGTCACTAGAGTGTCAAAGAGCCACCCCTTAGTCTGGGGCTCCTGAAAATGTGTCTGAAAGCAGCGTCTCTCCAATCCTGCAAGTGCCGCATAGCCTCGCGTCAATCTATCTCTCGCAGCCTGTGCCATGGAGAATACCCCTGTGCTGCCCGAGAAGGTGACACCTAGGTAGACGTAGGAGTCCACTACCTCTATCTGTCCTCCAGATGCAGTGAAAGAGGCACGATGGCGTACTGTCCTTGAGGTATGGAAGATCATGACCTTGGTCTTGCCAAGGTTCACTGTGAGTCCTCTCTCCATGCAAAAGGTATCGAGCGCCTGTAAATGTGACTGCAACCCCTCCTGTGACTCTGAGAGCAAGACAATGTCATCAGCATATAATAGGATATGTACTTGCGTACCTCCGAGGTCTCCTCCTCGCCCTCCTGCTCGCTGAATATACTCTGTGATCTCGTCGATGTAGAGACCGAAGAGAGTGGGTGAGAGAGGGCAACCTTGTTTCACACCAATGGTGCTAACAAGGGTGTCTGATAGACCGCCGGGGCAGCGTACCCTGCCTGTGACTCGTGCATACAAAGCGTGGATGGCCCATAGCATGTCTGATGGAAGCTGTAACTCCTGGAGCCTCCGAAGTAGTCTCTCTCGAGGGACCATGTCGAAGGCTTTGCGGAAATCCACAAAGCAACAGTATAGTCTCTTCTTCCTCGCCTTCGCGCTCTCAATCAAGCAACGAAGCACGAAGATGTGGTCAATGGTGGAGAAAGTGCGGCGGAAGCCTGCCTGGCCGGGTGCTCTGATCCCCGCTGCCTCAGCGTGTGTACTGAGCTCTGCCTCTAGTACTGCCCCATAGATCTTGGCCAGGATATGGCCTATCATAATAGTCTTGTAGTTCTCTGGGTCCATCATATCGCCGGACTTATGGATAGGCGTAATGGTATGCATAGTCCATGAGTCGGGTAATCCCTCAACCAAAGCACTTAGCACGGTTGAAGAGATGGGCGATCAAGTGGGAAACTACATCTGCTGCTGCTGCTGCTGCTGCTGCTGCTGCTGCTGCTGCTGCTGCTGCTGCTGCTGCTGCTGCTGCTGCTGCTGCTGCTGCTGCTGCTGCTGCTGCTGCTGCTGCTGCTGCTGCGAGAGAGAGAGAGAGAGAGAGAGAGAGAGAGAGAGAGAGAGAGAGAGAGAGAGAGAGAGAGAGAGAGAGAGAGAGAGAGAGAGAGAGAGAGAGAGAGAGAGATTTGTGATTATCATCATCACAGCTTTAGTAAGCAATGTTCCATAATATTTTGAACTTTCTCTCTTTTTCTTTGTGGGGGTTATGCTCGTTGTAGCTTCCTTAGTGTGTGTGATTCCAAATTCTTGCGAGGTGAGGTAAATCTAGTTTTATCAATGTATATATTCAATTGTATTTCAAAGGCCACATGCAATGTTGAATGGGTGGTATACAGGTCACCTCCTTTACTTAGAGGTTTTGACAAGTCTGGAGGAGACACTAGTCAACCGGTTTTTGTGAGTGATTTACCAAAGCAGCTGCGAGTTGCGTTATCTGAGGAAGAACCTGATGGAAGGCCAGGTTTGTTCTTTGTTGATGATTCTGGCTGTTATTTGTTGTGTATCCAGCAATTTCACACGCGACTCATGTAGCAGAGACTTCTCAAATTTGTGGTGGAATGGATGAAGGCACGGGGCTGTCATGGATGATTTGTGGAACCTGTGTGTTTGTTTGGAGACATGTTTCCCACCAATGGTCTGAAAATTTTAGGAAATTTGCAATGCCTAACGAGCTATGTACTCCTAGCCTCGACAAGATTGATTCGAAACATGGAGATAGTTGGGTAGTTTGCATTACTGAGCTGCAAAGTGAAACTCAAACAAGTACTGCCAAGTTTACACAGAAGTGCATCAGTGCATCTATGATCATCTGCAGTCGTAAATCTTTAGCAGTTGTTCATTGGGCCGATATTTTTTCAGATACAGATTACAAACCTGTCTTGAGTTTGGGCCCTGGTGGAAGTCTGGAATACAAGGGGCTAACTGAAAGAAGGGCATCCTTAGGCTGGACTGGAGCTGCAGTGTCTAGTCATGTTCGCTCTATGGTGTCTTCTTTCTACATGAATTGTGATGTGCAAGGTTGTGTAGCTATTGTTTGCCTATCAACAGGAGAACTATGGCGTCTTGATTGTCATGGAAGTAACATATACTGGAAGAAAATTTACAGAGATGTTGATGATGGACCTGCTCAAGGTGACTTGGGCAAGTCATTTCCTATCAGTAACAGTGTTGGTGCAAGATCATTGGTATGGAGACCTAAAGAAGGCAGTTCAATGGAGGGTTGGAGGCAACTGTTGCTGCTGACTGCAGCTGGGATTGAATGCTGGGATGTTGAGCTTTCTGTAGACCATAACATTCAGCTGCTGTGGAAGTATGATGTTTTTGCAGACCTTGATAGTGGCAAAGTGCTTACCGGCCAGAAACAAACATGGTTACTGGATTTCCAATGGGATATCACATGTAAAAGACTCAAGCTATTGCTTGCATCATACTGCAAAGATAAAGTGAATGGCTCAAACTACATGCAGTATTTTACTGCCTCATATTCATGTCTGCCAAACTCCTTGCGAAGGGAAGGAGGTATTCAAATTGTGCTGCCTAAAGCTAGAATTGAAGAAGAGGAATTTCTATTATCTATGCAACTCCGAGTCGGAGGGAAACCTGAGGGTTCAGTCATGATATTAGCTAGTGATGGAACAGCCACGGTAGCATATTGTCAAGGAGGGGCTATGAAGCTGTATAAGTTTAATCTTGGCTGGGATGCTGGCAAGGTGATTGATGCTTGTGTTCTCCCATCATCAGAAGAAAAAGAGGGAGGTTCATGGTTGGTCCTGACAGAAAGGGCAGGGGTGTGGGCGATTCCTGGAGATGCAGTTTTGCTTTGTGGAGTAGAACCACCAGAGAGGAGTCTTTCTCGCAAAGGCAGTCTGAATGATAGGTCTATCAAGGAAGACAAAAGGCACACAGGTCCATCGACATGGAGGGAAGATCTAAAATTGGATGAGACCATTGAAATGAAAGGGAACTTAGCAGCGCTGGAGCATACATCTGTTGATGTGGAAGTTGAGGCCTTAGTGGGCCAGTTTTTCACCAACTTTCTAACAACTGGGCGAGCGGATGGTGTAGCTGAAAAGTTACAACTGGCTGGGGCCTTTGAGAAAGAGGATAACACGAATGTCTTTGTGCTTGCAAGTAAGGCTATTGTGGATGCTCTTCCAAAACATTGGACTTCATCTATGTCCTCGAACACAGCCATACTTGCTGCCGTATCTGCGCAACTTGCAGACAAGCAGTGCAGGCATCAACAGTTCTTACAATTCTTATCAGCATCAAACTGTCATGAAGAGCTACGCCACAGGCAAAGTATGTTTTTGAAGTGCTGATCACTAGCTGTTCCAATTTATCTTCATGTTATTGTGTAATCCCCTTTTCTGGGTTGCAAGGTGAAAGTGAAAATGTTTTACACCTTATCTGCCGAAGTATCACATGTCATGTTGTTTTATTCATGCTGTCATAGTTTTTCAATATCCTGCAGGAAGCACTCTGCATCTAATCATGGAACATGGGGAAAAGTTGTCAGCTGTGATTTCGCTTAGGGAATTACACAATTTATCTGCCCAAGCTCGTCAACAAGGTCTGCTGGATTCTGAATGGTCCTCGAAAACAGAGGTCACTGAAGCAAGTGGAGCAATGTGGGAGCTAGTGCTCCTTACAGGGGAGAAGGCACGGAGGAACAATGTTATGCTTCTGGACAGGGACAAAGCAGAAATCTTCTATAGCCGTATAACGGAATTAGAAGATTTATTTTCATGTATTCACTTGCATTTCGATGTGATTGTTATTAAAGAACAACCTACACAAGCACAGGCAGAAAAGGCTTGTGAAATTGCACATGCTTGTGCTAAAGCTCTTAAGACAGGCATCAGATTCAGGGACACCCATCATACATGGTATCCCTCACCAGAGGGTCTGACACCATGGTATTGTAAACCTGTTGTTAGGATGGGACTGTGGAAGCTTGCTACTGTGATCTTGGATTTGAAGGAAGAAGTATCTGTTTTGTTACCTTCTTTAGTGATGACATTGATGTCTCATTTGGAGGAGGTTGCTGACGTGTTATTAGAAGCATATGCTGGTGCTATCACTGCTATGGTTGAGAGGGAGGAAGAGTACAGAGCCTTACAGATGGAATATTGGAGCCGTAGAGACTTGCTTCTATCTGCTATGCATCAACATGTGAGGCGACTTTTTGAAGATGCCAATAAGGTTTGGTGCATCTTTTTAATGTACATGAGAAGTCATTACTAGACATCTAGCTTTGTAATGAAACCTGTACTTTATTTTTATAGGATGCTGATGGTGAAATTGGTGAGCGAAATAGGTTAAATATTTTGCAAGAACTGTACTCGCCTTTGGTCTCCTTGGCAAGACGCCATGCTGGCTACCAAACATTATGGGATATATGCTCTGAATTGAAAGATATGAGCAGCTTACGGAGTTTCATGGTATGCCTTTAGTCATTTTATAATATTTAATCTTATTTTAGTTTCTACATTCTTCACATTTGTCACTGTATTGAGATCTCATGTGTCGTTAGTTTGTGATTGGCGTGATCTTTGCATCATTAGTTACAGCAAGGAAGTGCAAGTAAATGTGGAATTTTCAAAATTTGTTTAAGATGTGATCTGTATATTTATATGGCCATTTCTTTGGTATCATAATTCAACAAGGTGCATGGTAGGAGCAATTACATTATGAAACATACTGATGCTGATTTTTCTCATAATTTTGAAGTGAAAGTAATTCATTATACCTACTTGATAGCATAATGATGCTGTCATTGTTATTGTCACACAACATATTCTTTGTCCTCAAATGCTACTTGACAACTATGTTTGTCAGGTAGAAATAGATCACAACCTTAACTTGTCTATTGAAGGTAGAAATAGACATAACTTAGTAATTTCTCATACAAACAATACAGCCAACAAGCTTGTGTACCATATACATGGGTCATATTCATAATATTATTTTATTGCACGTATGATTACTTTGAAGTATCTTCTTGCTACGAACAGTAACATCATCATGCTGACAAGTCCGTTACGAGATGTAGTATGTGCAAGTGCAACTGTCCAACTAGCAAGCATAGTTTTTCCATATGCCAACCACATGCTTGCATGTAATTTTGAAAGTAGTATGGAATTGCTAAAAATATGCTCGGTGTAAATGTACTAAAACCTAAAATCTTAAAAGCATAATGCAACATGAAATTGCAGGTTTCAGATTCTTTTCACGTTTTTCAAAAACTGATCAATCATAGAAGATTCATAGCACAATATAAAATTTCAGATTTCGGTATCTTCATAGGTCTTCCAAAAACTTGTAATGCAGACGGCAGCAGGCACATGCACAGGGTAGGGCTGTAGATCGGCTTCTGTAGCTGTGGGTAGAGTATTTGTGTGTGGGCCTAAATGCTAGAGAATGAGGTTGAATTTGCATGAAAACACGACATGGTTGAGATTGATGTGTCCTTAATCGAAGTGGATTAGGGAGGGGGAAACTTACATTTATGAAAAACTTGATTACAATTTACCTCAATCAACATTCTTGAATGTTTTGAAATTCTTCTAGATGTGTCCGGATATAACCATGTTAGCAAATATTATCCTCTTTAGGGGCATTGGAATCCGAGTTTAGATTACCCAAATGATTGTATGTCAATAATGCAAGGCATTGGATCCCATCTTCACATACTATAGGTCAAGAATGTAATGTCTTTCTTCACAAATTTGACAAATTTGTCATCTCTATCTTGAAGATTTGCAAACAGAACTTCTGCACCATCTTCTCAAGAAGATATCTTTATACCTTCCACATAGGACAAACTTGACAAAGAACCGTGGATTATTTTGTATCAAAGATATTAAATCTTCAATTTCTTTTTGCTATTCTTCATTTTCGAATATAACTTGTCTTTTCTATGAAAAACTCAAGAACATACCATTAATAGATATTGAGAAACAAGAGATATATTCTTTCTTATAATTCATTGGAGAGGTTTATCGTTTAGGTAGAAAACTAGGAGTTTGTGCAATTAGGGAACTGAGAGAAGGAATAAGTGCAAGTGTATCAAGTGAAACGGATTGGGTACTATAAGATGTGTAAGAAGTCTTTTCAGCAAGATGAGTTAGAAGATCCACATTACTCACATTCACATGATGAATGAAAAAAAAATCAGTGACGAGAATTGTACATTCATAGTAAGTAATAGACATATTTTTCTTATTTTGCTTAGCAAATAAGATAGATTGGAACAAGCTAAAGTAAGGAGTCATGTGCTTTGATGCACCACTATAAACAACCCAGCAATTGACTGTTTAGAGTCTTCAAACTCGCAGAGAACACAAAATCTTCCTCAACACAATTTTTGGTGTTCCATGTCTCAACTTGTTCATCAGATTTTTGATCCTCATCTTTTGCATTATCAGAATATTTTTTTGTTTCACTAGCCTAAGTTTGCACTCGTTTATGTAGTGACTAGGATTTTACGAAACAAATTTATTTTTTAAAAGTCTTTTTCTTCTTATCGAAATCATTAGGATCATCAGAATGAGAGTCACTAGGATGATGTTTGCTAGATTTGGAATTGTTGAAAGGATTCTAGTTCTGCTTGTTCTACTTCCAATTTTGTGAATTTGAGCTACTCTTATCCTCGCCTTCCCCTTTGCCTTTTGCTCTCATAGCTAGTCATTCATAGTCTCTTGCAATTCTAGATTAGGTTTGGATTTTTCTTCATGAAGCAAAAGGTTAATGTGACCATTGAGTCAGTGGTAGAAAGTAGTGAGATTAAGGCTGTTGATTCGATACATGAACCGGACTCTTTTAAGTATGTTTTAAGGTTCGATCCATTTGGTATGTGTAAGGTTTGTCCCTGTAAATTTTATGAGGTACATATTTAGAAGTTTTTTAAAAAAATACTCCCTACGTCAATCCCTTGGAGTTAGCCCCTTAGCTTGTGAGTTGTGAGCTAAGAGGCAAACTAGACTTGAGCCCTTGTGACCTTCAACCTTGCAAGGCTTCAGCACTTCAGGCGGAGTCATAATATGAAAAATTCGCGAATTATTGCCCAAAAATAAAATTCGTTTAATTCCTTTGCGAATTAATTCGTTGGGCACGAATTTTATGAATTTTTTGATGCAATTTTTTTGAAGATATTTGTAAGTTGCACTACAATTATTTTTTATTTTGGGTCTAAACGAACTAAAGGAATTAAACAATTGATCCTCAAATTAATTCTCACTAATTAATTCTCTCTTTCATACTATGGCCGGAGCCATTCCTTGCAAACTTGAAGCCCATACATCACATTGTCTTATCTATAACCCACTTTGCATTTATACATTGTAGCCCATACATAGATTTGAAGTTTGCAGCCATATATTGATGCTTGCAGCCATATATTGATGCTTGCAGCCCATACAACACTTTGAAGCCATACACCAGCCCATACATCATCTCAGCCCTTACATGTAACACTACCTCAAAGCTCAACCTCTTCAAGCTTGGCCTAGAGGTTGAGCTTTGAGGCAGTGTTACAGGTAAGGATTGAGATGATGTATGGGCTGTTGTATGGACTGATGTATGGTTGCAAAGTAATGTATGGATTGCGATCATCAATGTATATATATCAAGGTGGTACCGTATGTATGGTACGCGAACGGTTAGTGTACAATATGTGGCAAGGAGGTTTGGTACAATGCGCTATGTTACACACACACACACGTGTGTGTGTGTATGTATGCATCTATGCATTCATGTAGTTATGAATAATGTAATATGTATTTACGTATGTTTACAAAAGTATGTATGTATGCAGTTTACTATTGTGTATGTATGTATGACATTTATAATATGTATGTATTTACAAGTAGCTGATATGTATATATACATGCTTGTATGTATGCAATATATATTTATCTCAGTGTGTTATGTGCATGTTGCATTGTGTGTGCTATGTATGTATGTATGCAATCGTATGCATCAATGTACTATGGATCTATGTATGTATGGCTTCAAAGAATGGATGGGATCCTTAAAATAACAAACCCAAAAAAAAATGCGAAATAGGTACCGTATGCGCTTGGTACATACGATATGTATGACATCATTCCAAGAGGTTTGAGTCGCGACTTTATCCAACCATGATATATATATATATATATATATATATATATATATATATATATATATATATATATATATATATATATATATATATATATATATATATATATATATATATATATATATATATGTGTGTGTGTGTGTGCGTGTATATAATTAATTAATTAATTTATTTTTTCAATATTTATATGCACACACTTATTTATTTATTTATTTATAAGTGGACAAACCTTACAAACTTTACCCGTGAGCTAAGGTTCTTTGCTCGAACCGAATGAGTATTGAACCTTACAAACCTTACGACCTTGGATAAAGACATGTAAGATCAAGATCAGTAATCTAGATTGATGGTCAGAAGCTTATCGTCCTCAATAAAAACATCAATGTTAGCCAAGTCATCAAGTGGATTTTGAATTCTAGTTAGATATGCTTGGATAGAGCGTCCTTCGTCCATTCTTTAATTGTGTAGTTTGCGCTTTAAGTATTGCTTTTTTGCAATGTTTGAGGAATAAAACAAGTCTTTTAACCTATCTCAAACATCTTTATATGTTTTACAAGGTTTAAGATGAGGAATAACAAATCTTTTAACAAAAGGAGGTATAATGGCCAAAGCTTGAGAAGCGTGTTGAGCTGTAGTAGTCCTATGTGGGGTTTGTAGCTCAATAGAAATAGATGCGTCCTCGTCATCATCATCTGAAGATGTCTCATATCTTCTACTTCTATTAGGTGTTGATCTTGGTCTTAAGGACATTGTAAATCATTGGACACAATGCTCCACAAATGTATTCCTATCAAGAGATTCTTCAGCATAAGACTCTTAACATATATCTCTAGAAGAAAGCGGGAAGGAGAGGCCATTTTAAGTATGATATGATATTTTCAATATGAAAATCTCCATTTTTGAACAGGTGCTATAGAGGCCATAAAGAGAACTTTGAGGAAAAACAAACGGTATTCCTAGAGTATAGGGCATGTTTTCCCAAGATGACTTAACAAAACTTAATGCATAGTACGAGGTAAATTTGGGGCTCCACAAAACCCCCTTTCCAACCGTTTCATAACTATTCCAAGCATGAAGTGTGTTTTAATCCATGGTGAAAACTCAATTTCAGGTCATTAGATTAGGCTTCATTAAAAGGCATAGCTCTGCAAATATAGATTGTGGGATATGTATTATCATGGGCATAGTAAAGAAGAACGTGTTTTTTATGAAAATTAAAAAACGTTTAGTATTTGAGAACGTCCTAAACATACTAATATGTTTTTTCGATAGGTGCTCATGTTTTTTTATCATGCCAAGGTTCTTTATGCATATCTTTTCCTGTTTTCTACATGCAAGCAATTCTAGTGCGTGCACCCTCTTTAGCACTTCTTTGAGCATCTTTGGTTTAGTCTTGGTCCTTCAATATTCATTGGCCCTTCAATATTCATTTTTCAGCCTTCAAACTTCAGCCTTAGTGAAGTTAGGATCTTCTTTGGATACATAGAGAGATAGGTAGAAAGCCATCAACTTATTCTCACTATCCATTAGCTTCAGCTCTCCATTAGCTTTCATCATGGGTAGAGCTCTTGAAGTCATCCCTAGCCATGTGGAAATTAATAGTCTCACCTCTTGGCAATGCAATCATTGCATGGGTGTTTATGGTGGTTCGATATGCCGCATTAAAGTTTATCTCCTTGGGATGCGAGGTAGGGGCATCGAGAAATGCCTTTCCATACCTAAAAAACCATGGATAAGTTGACCACTCAACTCCAATTGAGTTGAGGGATGGGTAATATGCATATGTCTCCATTATTTGAGAGCACTATAACGATGATCCATGCCTCATACCTTCGGGTCCACACTCGCTTTCCACGGCGTGTTATGTGTAGTGTCTTCTATAATGTACTAGATCAAGCTTTTTATGTGTTTTTAGCACAAGATATGTAATGCAATGTTGCATATGCATTCTTCATGGATTGCTAAAAAAGAAGTTAAAAATATTGCGAAGAAATGTAATTACTAGTTTTTTATTACCCTATGTACTAAACGTTTTAAAACCTGTTTTTAGAACTCGTTTTTAAAAGTCTATGTGGACTATGATTGTGGGCAATCAATTCATATGCGAATATACACTTGAATATGAATTTTGCTATCACGAAGATCCCCATTCACAATTTTGCATACCTCCTTTTTTTGGGGGAAGGTGAAATCTCTGCATATAGTTCTTTTTAGGGAGAATTGGGGATGGAGAATTTATATTAAAACATCTTTATATGCCACTCTTAAGATATGCAAATAAATTTAGAAGTTGTACTATAGCGGAGTTTATTTAGGTAGCATAAAAATCAACTTTTTCTCATTTTTCGAGCCCTTTGTGCTTGAGTGACTAGTTTTGGTAGATCAAAGCTCTCGAGACGATAACATTGTCCACAAAACTCAAATTGAGTGTGCTATGGTTCGCTTCAAAGAGCATGAGGTCTATTTTATTTTTATGTGTATACCCTATCAACTATGCATTTTTTGTAATTCTTCCTATGTGTTGTCTTCATTTTGTGCCAAGCTTCATTATGGTTGAGTTTGCCCATTACTTCTGAAAGCAATAGAAACTCAATTCGAAGAGCTTCTTATGAGTTCATGCTTGTGGTGTGTGTGTGTGTTGTAGGGTGTATGTGTGGGCATGTACTCATCCTTAGTTCTATACCCACTATTGGGCAATGATGACGTTAGTGGGGATGTCACAGTATTGAGTCGATAATGTGCATAATGGAGCTGATATGCTATATAATTTTGTAGTTGTACTTTCATTTGAGGGTGAATTCGGGGTTTGCCTGGATTCATTGTGGTATATATATTTGTTGTATTTGTGGACATGCAGTTTTCACTTGTGGATTCTTCATCCGAGTTGCGAGGAGTTGATAGGTGTGTATACCCTATCAACTATGCATTTTTTGTAATTCTTCCCATCTTTTGTCTACATTTTGTGCTGGGCTTCATTATGGTTGAGTTTGCCAATCACTTCGGAAGTGATAGAAACTCAATTTGCATAGATTCTTGTGAGTTCATACTTGTGGTTTGTGTCTTGTAGGGTGTGTTTGTGAGCATGTATTCATTCTCAGGAGTTAGTTCTATATGTACTATTGGACACTGATGATGTCAGTGGGGATGTCACAGTATTGAGTAGATACTGTGGATAATGGAACTGATATGCTATATAGTATTGTGGTTGACTACCATGATTTTATAGTTGCACTTTCATTTTGAGGGTCAATTTGAAATTTACCTTGATTCATTATGGTATATATATTTGTCCTATTAGTGAACATGCATTTTTCACTTGTGGATTCTTCCTGTGAGTTGTGGCGAGTTGGGAGGTGTGTTTATTCTATCAACTATGCATTTTTTATAATTCTTCCTATCTTTTGCTTGCATTTTGTGCTAGGCTTCCTTATCGCTGAGTTTTCCCATCACTTTCGGAAGTGATAGAAACTCAGTTCGCAAAGCTTATTATGAGTTCATGCTTGTGGGGTGTGTGTGTGCGCGCGCGTTGTAGTGTGTGTGTTTGTGAGCATGTACTCATTCTTAGTTCTATATCCACTATTGGGCACTGATGACCTTAGTGGGGATGTCAGAATATTGAGTCGATACTGTGCGTAATGGAGCTGATATGCTATATAGTTTTGCAGTTGACTACCATGAGCTTATTGTTGCACTTTTGTTTGAGGGTGAATTTGGGGTTTGCTTGGATTCATTTTAGTGTCTCTCTCTCTCACTATATACATATATATGTGTGTGTGTGTGTGTGTGTGTGTGTGTGTGTGTCTGTGTGTGTGTGTGTGTCTCTGTGTGTGTGTGTGTGTGTGTGTGTGTGTGTGTGTGTCTCTGTGTGTGTGTGTGTGTGTGTGTGTGTGTGTGTGTCTTTGTCTTTGTCTTTGTCTTTGTCTTTGCCTGTGCCTGTGCCTGTGCCTGTGCCTGTGCCTGTGCCTGTGCCTGTGCCTGTGCCTGTGCCTGTGCCTGTGCCTGTGCCTGTGCCTGTGCCTGTGCCTGTGCCTGTGCCTGTGCCTGTGCCTGTGCCTGTGCCTGTGCCTGTGCCTGTGCCTGTGCCTGTGCCTGTGCCTGTGCCTGTGCCTGTGCCTGTGCCTGTGCCTGTGCCCGTGCCCGTGCCCGTGCCCGTGCCCGTGCCCGTGCCCGTGCCCGTGCCCGTGCCCGTGCCCGTGCCCGTGCCCGTGCCCGTGCCCGTGGCCCGTGCCCGTGCCCGTGCCCGTGCCCGTGCCCGTGCCCGTGCCCGTGCCCGTGCCCGTGCCCGTGCCCGTGCCCGTGCCCGTGCCCGTGCCCGTGCCCGTGCCCGTGCCCGTGCCCGTGCCCGTGCCCGTGCCCGTGCCCGTGCCCGTGCCCGTGCCCGTGCCCGTGCCCGTGCCCGTGCCCGTGCCCGTGCCCGGCCCGTGCCCGTGCCCGTGCCCGTGCCCGTGCCCGTGCCCGTGCCCGTGCCCGTGCCCGTGCCCGTGCCCGTGCCCGTGCCCGTGCCCGTGCCCGTGCCCGTGCCCGTGCCCGTGCCCGTGCCCGTGCCCGTGCCCGTGCCCGTGCCCGTGCCCGTGCCCGTGCCCGTGCCCGTGCCCGTGCCCGTGCCCGTGCCCGTGCCCGTGCCCGTGCCCGTGCCCGTGCCCGTGCCCGTGCCCGTGCCCGTGCCCGTGCCCGTGCCCGTGCCCGTGCCCGTGCCCGTGCCCGTGCCCGTGCCCGTGCCCGTGCCCGTGCCCGTGCCCGTGCCCGTGCCCGTGCCCGTGCCCGTGCCCGTGCCCGTGCCCGTGCCCGTGCCCGTGCCCGTGCCCGTGCCCGTGCCCGTGCCCGTGCCCGTGCCCGTGCCCGTGTGCCTGCATGCATGCGTGTGCGTGTGTGTGTGTGTGTAGATAGGGGAGTTCAGGTGAGAGGATTAAGATGGAACAACAGCAATAACATTGTGGGAATCACTGACTATGTCATTGAAATCTGATGCAAAAGAGTAATTATTGAGTCCCACATGAGCGGCTGGGAATATCCTTTCTACAAGGGATTTTTTTTTGAAGCAATTCTTGTACATGGAAACTATTGTGGATATATTTCCTTTGAAAATGGATTCTATGACCT
This sequence comes from Ceratopteris richardii, assembly GCA_020310875.1. Lineage (NCBI taxonomy): Eukaryota > Viridiplantae > Streptophyta > Polypodiopsida > Polypodiales > Pteridaceae > Ceratopteris > Ceratopteris richardii. The sequence continues at coordinate 46,625,829 of CM035444.1, read as the reverse complement.
CTGTCATTATCCCTATTCTGGGGGTTGTTTTTTTCAAGTTGGGAGGTAGGTTTCAGGTTTTTGAAGTAACAAGGGTTGAGTATGAAGAGATCGATTCTTGATTCCTTTTGTCTTTTTTTTTTTTTTTGGTTTTTTTTTTTCGGTTCTGACTGTGCAGCATGAGAGTATGGGACTGAGGGAAGGAAGATTCAGCAATTTCGTTTTTGAACAATGCTATAAAAATAAACAGTTTTCAAAGCTTTTGCGCTTAGGTCAAGAGTTCAAGGAGGATCTTTCATTGTTTCTGCAAAAGCACAAGGATCTTCTTTGGCTTCATGATTTGCACATTGAACATTTCTCTCTTGCATCAAGCACATTGCATTGGTTGGCGTTCTCAAAAGAGCCAGTGGTATCTGCTGCTGTGGAATATTTGCATGGAAACTGGACACCTTATTGCAAGACTTCAAAATTGAAGATGGCTCATAGGAAAAGGCTTCTAAATATGGCCAAACTCTCAGCATTAGCAGGTTATGTGTTGCTTTAGAGTGTAATATATTATACAAAATATGAAATTTAGATGTTGATTGCTATCATATGATTTCATAATACAGGTGGAGATTCAGTACTGAGTGAAAAAGTTATGGACATTGATGCAGATATTGAGATGCTGAAGGTTCAGGTATGTTAATGAAACTTCCGGTAAGTTTGATTCAAGTCTGTATTTGCTGCCGTCTTTCTGAACAGTTGATTGATAAATGGTTATTTTTCTGGAATATATCTTACAGATGGAAGCTTATCAATGTAATCTGGTTGAAGAAGATGATGTTTTGACACCGCGACAACTGGTTGAGATTTGCCTTAAAAGTGATAATAGGAACCTCTTTTTGAGGTTATTTCATGTTTTTGCATGGGGTGGTGACATTTTCCGGAAGAGCAATAGAAGTTTGCTGGAGGCTGCTTGGCTTAAGGCAGTTGATTTTGATGACTGGATCATGATGAGGCAGGTTTCAGAACGAGATGGCTGGAGTGATGAGCAACATGTAGAAGCTTTACATAACACTGTCCTATATGAAGCTGCAAGGTGCTGCTATTCTTGCTTTCAAAAGGGAGGGTCATTTGAAAATGTGCTACCACTTTTGTGTGAGGAGACAGAGGAAGGTGTTGAGTTTAAAAGTGTAGAGACGATTCTTATGCGACATGCAGATTTTCCAGAGGCAGGTCAAATTATGATTGCAGCTATCCAGATGGGTTCAAGCACAGAAGATGCGAAGAGCTTAGGTGATGAAATGGACATGTAAGATACATTTTGTATTGAAATGGTTGTATGAATCCAGGATCATTCTGGAAAGGACTTAAAAGATAATCTGACTAAACGAAGGTTTATTGACATGTGAATGCACAGCAGAGAACGAATTAAATTTTAGTAACATTTCGGAGAAAACTTCAAAGCTTCATCTTAGCCAGGCAAACCCATACCTCAAAGAGGATGTAACATGTGCATTAGCAGCATAGTACTTGAAATTTTGTAGCGATGAGTTTTAGCATTTGTTATGATCATGGTACCAATGCTTGTATAATTTCAAAAAATAATGGTCTGTGAAGTATGACATGAGCTAATTGTAATGTAATATTTGAACTCTTTATAGATCATAAAATTGACAATATATACGTAAGTACAGCAGGTAATTCCCTTCTCTTGGTTTAGTATCAAGAACTGAATGTTAAGATGCTATCACATGCACTTTGCATAGAGATGCTAATAAGTTGAATTTCATGCTGATTATTATGCATCCTCTACAAAACTTTTATTGAAGCTGGATGTGCGTGTGTGCGCGCGCGAGCACGTGCATGTCTGCATGTGTGTCATGTAATTCATCAATCTCTTGTGGCACTGCATGTTTACTTTACTTTGCACTCATTTCTCTTGCATAAATCTTGAGCTTTATAGAGAGATTGTGCATTCCCAGATGAAAGTAGAGAAAGCTCCATGCCAACCGAAGTATTTGGAAACTTTGGACTTCCTAACAATTTCTATTTTTCTTCACTCTGGATATCAATGAAAAATACATACCAAACGAGTGCATTCAACCTTTATAGTCATGTACTCTCCAAAAAGGATAGACAAAATTGCAGTCCATAGACTCTGATGATGTTTCTCTATACATATTGTAAGATGCATGTAAGGGAGATGAGTGTTGTAGTAGTAGAAGGGCAGAGAACAAATATAGCAGAGACGTGAAACGGATATACTAAAGGTGAGTACAAGAAAGACAGTGTTGTTCATTTGTGCACTTTTAAAGTAGATCTTCAATGGTGATGTAGGTAACTCTAGATGGGGAAACACAAGGTAGAGGTATGTGTGAACTAGAGAAGTCATCTATAAATAGCCCTTGGAGAGGTGTGGATGGTTGAGCATGGATGGCTTTGCATGGGTGGCTATTGCATGATTGTGGACTGTTGCCATTTGACAGTAATTTGCACATGCATTCACGTCATATGGTTTGAACCGATTGCATCAAACAATTGGCTCAGATTATCAATGTTAGTTAGAATTTATTTTATGTAATAATTTTTTCTTATCAATTCAGAGAATTTTCTATGAAGATCTATCATTACTGAAGTATGGTATTTTGATAATCTATTTGCAAATTAAGATACAAATAAAATATTGTAACTCATTAGTCTCTTAACTCTATGAACTATATATATATAAAAGATTGAACTCGTTGTGATAAGTAGGTAATCCTGAATAATAACCATCAACAATTTTAAATTGTGACATATATGAACTAGTATATTGTTCATTGGTCTTCGTTTATAACCAGTAGATCAATAACCTAGTCTATGACGTAGTTCAATTCAAAAGAGTGGTTGACCCCAGTACTGGTAACATTAGTGAAAGGTCATCTATTTAATAAACCATTAATTCTGATAAGTCCTTGTGGAATCATGTGTCTTTATGGCTCCACGATGTAGTTCTTTACGAGAAAGTGGAATAAAAGCTATTCAATCTTAGCGTCCCACCATCATGCATGCTCTAGCAATCTTCCTTCTCGATGACTCTATTAGAAAGTTTGAGTTGTATGTGGTTCTTATGTATGTCTGCTGTATGCCAAGTCTTTATATATTGTTGTTTGAACAATACTCTATACACGTACATTTATTTTATAGAGAGCTACTTGCATACTGTGTATTCACAAGATTTTGGGGGATGTTAGAAGTGTTTCTTCTTGATAAATGAATTTATAACCATCATATTGAACATTGCTCCACTATGTTTTGTGAATCCTGCGTGATGGTTTCTTCTTCCACCTTTGCTGCCAATTTAGTGCTGCTATTTGTAGAGAACCCCAGTTAGATGCTATTTATCTACACAGATTTTTATCAAATACTTTCTTTAGCATTGGTTAGTCTATTATGGTTTTTCATTATATCCTTTAAGTCTCAAGTGGTAATAGATGTTTTTCCCATGAAATAGACTAGTTGATTAACTATGTATACTATCAAGTACACTCAGGCGGATTTCTTGTTTCCCCTTAATAAGGTATGAGAAATCAGAGCTTAGTTTATTGCATATCTTTAGTTTGGGATGATTTTTTTTGCTCTTTGTTTTAATTTCTATTATATCTATTATGTTACCAATAATAATAATAATAATAATAATAATAATAATAATAATAATAATAATAATGCACTAGGTATATTTCTACAACATGTATTTAATCTACCTTGAGTTAAAGGAAGCTTGGTATGTCTAGCAGTAAACTTGAATTTTGGAAATAAATTATTATTGTAGCACTTTCTTTTGGGTTCCCTTAGTGCATCTCTAGCATTTTTGGTAATCTGGTTGTAGTTTTTTTCTTTGTTTTTCTATGTTGTACAAAAGTCTAGTTGGTTTGTAAAGATTACTACAAGAGAAATATAGTCGTTATATAGTTGTAAATCCATTGTATTTTCTAAGCTTGGAATTATATAATTGGAATATAATTTAATGAGAAAAAAATTTATTACTACAAGCACTATGTGACTTGACATTAAAATAGTTGATTATGTTTCTCTTCTCTATAAACTTTGGTACAAAGAACTTGCTGAAAGAATTTGGGGTTGGAAAATTTCATAGTCGGACATTAAAATAGTTGATTATGTTTCTCTTCTCTATAAACTTTGGTACAAAGAACTTGCTGAAAGAATTTGGGGTTGGAAAATTTCATAGCTCATCTGAATATTTTGTTTATTCTTTGATTCTACCAAAAGAAATATATGGCTCAATGTTTGAACTTATTGAAAAGTTGTTAATCCTAAAAACCAGAATGCAATGTAATTCTAAAGTTTCCCGTATTTGAAATTTTGGAAGAATAATTTATTTAATAGGCCTGATAATCTAACTAATTAATAAAACAGTGATATGATTTCATTAAGGATAAAGGGTGCATTTATCCACTGAGATGCTTGAAGAGAAAGTTAGTTATGTTTAGGTTCCTTATATTAGCTATTGTTTAACTTAATTAAGAATGAACATTTTACTATTAAGGGATCATATTTAAGAATGTAAAGCTCTACTCCTACAAAAATAGAGTCATCTATCCCAAGACGCCAGGGCGTGTGGTTGAGTCCCTCGCCTCTTGAGGCGGGGGCGAGGGTTCGATCCCCCTGCGCTGCGGGATACCTGTATCCGCCTTCGGGCGTGTAATCCGCCTTCGGGCGCGCAAATCGATGTGTAATCCGCCTTCGGGCGCGCAAAAACCAGTCGATGTATGGGCCTCCGGGCCGTCCACCTTGTCTGCCCCTGCTCTTGTGGGATATGGGGGGTCCCATGGGTACTATGCCCTTCATTGTACAGTTGTTCCTCTTTCTCTAATTAAAGTCAGGGGGAGTAGGCCTCTCTTGGAAAGTGAGTTATAAAAGCAATTTCTAAGATTATGATGACTTGATGCTTCTCATATTTGATTATTTGTGCTCCATTACTTACAAAAAAAACACATTAGAAAGCTGTCAAGGTGAAGGCATTGGATGTAAGGGAAGTATCGTAGTATTTTAACATCTTATCTACTCAATCTTTGCATTAAAAAGAATCGTATGGACTATCCTAACCTAGAAAAATATTCAAGCATTCTAACTTCTTTGATGTCTCTGAATTGTTCTGTAGGAGTCTAAAAGACATGGTCTTAGTCTTGTTTTTGGGCCTTGGTATTGAGTTTTGTTGAATATTGCATTTTTTGAACATTAAATTTTTTCTGCTGCAAGGAATAACTAAAAGTTTGTTGGCTATGGTAACTTTGACATCATGATTGATGTAATGTGTTTATTAGAATAAGTTCATAGTTTGCTTGCTTATAAGTATATGCATACATTGTGACTCTTTGCAATAGTTAAAAGCAGTTCGATGGGTTAAGCTAGTACATTATGCATAATGATGACATGATATTGAACTGATCCAAAGAAGTAAGACTGTGGCACAAGGGGAAACTTGTTTTTCATTTTGGATGCATATTGATGAGGTTGGAGTTCAATGACTGCAAAAGGACACAAAGAACACAAGGAAGAAGAAGAAGAAGCTTGGGAAACAACACAATATTGGTTGTATTACCAAGTGAATTTACAAAGATAAGTGAACCATTAGGGTTATAGGCATATATAGAAGCCATGGGAAAAAACCTCCTAAACAAGGAAAAAAGTATCCCATTGGTCCTAAGTGTGTTCACACACATCACTACAAAATATATTTGTGAATCCCCCTTGGGAGTGATGTCGTGAAGAAATGATCTATCCATCATGTATAAGGACGTGAGAAAGGTATCTAAGCCACACACACTCAATAATAGCTATGGAAACTTCCCTCTTCTTAGCCTCACAACCAAAAGTGGCCACAATAGGTTGTTTCTGGGTAACCAAGATATGCACGAGCTACCTAGCATGAAGCAAAAAACACTCATGGACACATGAGTGCCATCGCAACCAACCCAATCTATGTAAGAAAAAACATGCAAATCTGACGGCAATGATCCTCCCTTAGGATAAATCTAGGTAGATGGGTACTAATCAAGTAGCAAAAGATGCACTTAACTACCTACCAATGCTTGACACATGGGCAATGAAGCTACTCATCTAAAAGACAAAATGAATAGTAGTCCTGGTTATGCACAATTAAATCAAGCATCCTATAGCCTTCTGATAAAGAACAACATGAAATGCATCTACAAACATCATGAAGACTCAGCCTTAAAAATCTTTCCATGGGAGTGGCAACATGTTTGCAATCTTCAAGAAGAAAACAATACAATAAGGTATCAATGTGTTTTATTTGACAGAAAGTTATTCTCTCATCAACTTGGATAAACTAAATGCCCAAAGAATGATGCAAATGCGCCAAATGTGACACCTCAAAAGAGGCTTGCAAATCAATCTTAAATTCAGCAATATGCTTCTTTTTAGAACGATTGAGCAACATATAATCAACATATATAACAATGATCAGGAGTACATCATGTGCACATTTATCATATAAGGTGCTCTAAGTATGAGTATTCCCAAATCCATGTGCTAGCAAATAGGCATGTATATTTTCATACCAAGCACATGATGCTTGCTTCAATCCATACAATACCTTATCTGATTGCATAACAATAATCCAATTTCTGAAATTATATGCTTTATCGAAAGAAATAGGCTCATTCTCATCACAAAGACTAAAGACATCCATTGCATAACAATCTGATGACAAAGAATCATAGTTTTGCCTCTTCTTCATTGGCGCTCTCATGAATAAGTGAATCATGTAAATCAGTATCAGAAAAATGATCTACATTATCATTTCAAACCTATAAAGACTTAGAAATTGCCTCACTAGGAGAAGCATTTGACTATCCGCTTGTAAAAAGAGGAAGCAAAGTTTCATACACACTTTTTGAGCTGATCGATGTCTCCTTGGCACATGAAACTAAGGGTTGAATTGTATCTTCCACAAAAAAACATCATGAATAACCATAATGCATTTATCATGTGGATGATAAAGAGGATAACCTTTGCTTTTAGAATTGTATCCATGTTGATATATTTAGGTAGTGATGTGTGTGAACACACTAGGACTACCGGGGCACTTTTTTCCTTTTTTAGGAGGTTTTTTTCCCCGGCTTATATATACCCCTATAGCACTAACAGGTCACTTATCTTTGTACATTCTAGGGGTAATACGTTTATTATTGTGTGTTGTGCTCCAAGCTTCTTCTTCGTCCTTGTGTTGTTCGTGTGCTTCCGTAGACATCAAACTCCAACAATTGGTATTAGAGTAGGTTGTCGCTTCATCTAGGGCATTGTCAACACCCCTCTGGTCATAGTCCTAGAATCCCACAAAATTTGGTGAGCATGCTCAGGGTGATTAGGAGATCAAAACAACTTCGCTATGTCGTACCCAAATCGCGATCTGAGCTCGTTTCAACGTTCGAATGCACTATCGCAGCACTTGTGCAGGCTGTTTTGTCTTTCTATGCCAAAGATATATACAGGTTTCGGTTTGCCAGTATAAGCAACTCAAAGTCTGCTATAGGTTTAGCAAAACTCATCAGCGTAGTTGTGTTCAACTTTTTTAGATACAATCATTTTTCTTCATCAGGGTATTTTAGTCAGTGGCCATGGCTGAAAGTAGTGATATATTCTGTATGTTGGCTGTTGAGGATAAGTTGGATGGTACGAATTACCCATTATGGGCTTATATGATGCATCATGTATTGGTCGAAAAAGGACTATGGAGTTCAGAAACATCTTATTACACCTGCAAATATAGGTACTGAAGCTTACACAGATGGCATCGAAGATGGTGATATTATGCAGATTCTTGTTCGTGCTCTGGTTTTTGCTGCACCTACTATAGAGAAAATTCGTTGAGATGGGATGCACATGCATTGATAGCCTTGTCTGTCAAACGTGCCATTATTCCTCACATTCGCTCTTGCAGAATAGTTAAGGATGCTTGGGATACACTTACCACTTTGTACCACGCAAGGAATGAGGCTCATGTTTCTTACCTCTGAGAACAATTGGAGAGAAGCACATGAATGAAGGTGATTCCATGGACAATTTTTAGACAAAGATAAAAGATTTGAAAGAAGACTTGATCTCTATTGATGAAATCTTGCCTGACAGTTCACTTGTGCAGACTGTTCTGAATTGTCTTCCCGATTCATATCAGAGTTTTGCTTCTACTCTTCATTTGATGATGAAAGGCAATCCAAATGCCTCAACATTTGAGGAGTTAGTTTCTACTTTGATGCAAGAAGGTCAATCTAGGCAGAACATGTCCATTATGCATGTTGTAGATGAAGCTTTCTTGGCTAGTCAAAAGGGCAAAGGTAAATGGAGCTCTTCTACTAGTAAGAAAACATCTGCTAATTCTGCAAAATCAAATAAGGAGAGACGACAAGAAAATAGAAAAGTGGAAATTGTTTTGCAAGTTCTCTAAAGCCAATGATCATGTCATAAAGAATTATCCAATAGTGGCTGCAAAAGAGGCAAAGAAAAAAGAGGATGGAATGGTTGTTGCAGAGGCCTCTACATTGAAAACAGAGTCTGCTAATCTAGTGCACAATGAAGAATGGGCGTTTACTACTGTTTACAATTTTGACCCATCTTCTTATGAACAACGTATGTCTACAGTACACTGAGATATTTGGTACTTTGATAGTGGGGAAACCAAACATATTACCTCATAGTGCAATTTCTTCACTTCACTCGAGCGTGCCCCTACAGGGAATATTGCCACATGTGCCAACAACTCCTCTTTTCCTATCATGGGAGTTGGTAAAATCATTCTGACTACTGATGATGGTAGTTGTTTTACATTGTTGGATGCTTTATTTATGCTAAGGATCAAGAAGAAATAGTTATCATTTTTAACTTTAGGGAAGAGTGGCTTGGTTGTGAAATTTGTTGATTACAGATGTAGAGTTCATGAGCAGTCAAATGGTGATGTGACTATTGCTTCTGGCATTTTATGTCCTGGGCTATATAAGCTCTTAGACTATGAATTTGTGAATGATTTGGCATGTCTAGTACATGATTTTCAGGCTATGTCAGATGCAAAACTTTGGCATGCACACTTTGTTCATCTCAAATTTGTTAGTTTGTTATGCCTCCATAAATCTAAAATGGTGTCCTCTTTGCCCAAACTTGAGGCAGCTATTTAAACATGTTTGTGAAGGTTGTATTTTGGCAAAATGCAGCATTCCTCCTTTCCAAAAGATGGTTAAATTTGAGCTACTCAAAATTGTAGCTTGTTCATAGTGATGTCTGTGATCCTATGCAGACACCCTCTTTGGAAACTATCTTTACTTTGTGACTTTCATCCATGATTTTTCCAGGCATGCATGGGTATATCCATTGAAAGCAAAGTGTGAAGTGTTTATGTGCTTCAAACAGTTTCTGGTTTTGGTTGAAAATTTGTTAGCATGTAAAATGGGCACCCTTCCTTCTCATCGAGGGGTGGAATATATGTCCTCTGACTTTAATGCATTTATGGCTGAACGTGGGATAAAACATCAGCGTACAGTGTCGTATACTCCTCAGCACAACAGAGTTGCTGAACGAAAGAAGAGGTCACTCATGGAGATGGCGAGGTGTATGGTCAAGAGTCAGGCTTTACCACATAGTTTCTAACTGTTGGAGTTAGACGTCTGCGGAAGCACGCGAACAGCATAAGGAAGAAGAAGAAGCTTGGAGCACAAAACACAAGACTGAATGTATTACTAGAGAATGTACAAAGATAAGTAGCCCATTAGGGCAATAGGCGTATATACAAGCCGGGGGAAAAAAACCTCCTAAAGAGGGAAAAAAGTACCCCGACAGTCCTAGAGTGTTCACACACATCACTACCTAAATATATCAACAAATCCCCCCTAGGAGTGATGTGGTGAACAAGGAGCTGGCACTCATGTATAAGGAGGTGCCAAGCTATGTGGAAATCACTCCACAAAAGGAAGTAAGCCCAAAGCTTTGCGGAAAGCTTCAAACTTCTCCCTAGGCAGAGCCTTCGTGAAAAGGTCTGCAATGTTCTCCTGCGTGGGCACATATGCCAAGATGATCTCCCCAGCAGAGAACCTCTCCCTGACATAGTGATAATGCACCTCAATGTGCTTAGTGCGAGCATGGAACACAGGGTTCCTCGCAACTGCCAATGCGCTCTCACTGTCAGTGAAGATGGTGGTGGCAGAAGACTGGCCAACACCCAAATCAGCCATAAGGCGTCTGAGCCACACACACTCAACAGTCGCTGTGAAAGTTGCCCTATATTCAGCCTCACAACTGGAAGTGGCCACAGTAGGCTGCTTCTTGCTCAACCAAGATATACATGAGCTACAAGCATGAAGCAAAAACCACTAGTGGACACACGAGTGTCATAGCAACCAGCCCAATCTGAGTCAGAAAAAGCATGCAAATCTGGCGGTAGTGATCCCCCCTTGGGATAAAACAACCCAAGTAGCCGAGTACCACTCAAGTAGCGAAAGATGCGCTTAACCGCTTTCCAATGCGTGACTCTTGGGCAATGCATAAACCTGCTCATCTGTGAGACATCAAACTGAATATCTGGCCGAGTAATGCATAAGTAAATCAAGCATCCAACAGCCTGCTGATAGAGAACAGCATCAAATGCATCTCCAGCATCATGAAGACTCAATCGTAAACCTGTCTCCATAGGAGTGGCAATAGGCTTACAGTCTTCAAGGCCAAAACGCTGCAATAATGTGTCAATATATTTCGTTTGACACAAAGCCATTCCACCATCAACGTGCATAAACTGAATGCCCAAATAGTGATGCAAATGCCCCAAATCAGACATCTCAAATGAGGCATGCAAATCAGCCTTAAAATCAGCAATATGTGTCTCAATAGGACCAGTGAGCAGCATGTCATCAACATAGACAACAATGATAAGAAGCACATCATTAGCACGCTTAACATATAAGGTGCTTTCAGTTGGACTGTTCTCAAAACCATCTGCAATCTGATAGGCATGTATCTTCTCATACCAAGCACGTGGTGCTTGCTTTAAACCATATAACGCCTTCTTTAACCTGCACACCTGGTTTTCATGCCCTTTCTGCACAAAGCCACGGGGCTGAAAAACATACACTTCTTCATGCAAGTCACCATTCAGAAATGCTGTTTTAATGTCCAACTGATGTACATTCCAACCATGATGGGCTACAAGTGCACAAATGCTCCGAACAGTAGTCATACGGCATGTAGGTGCAAAAGGTCTCATCAAAATCAATGCCTCTTTCCTGCGCATAACCCTTTGCAACAAGCCTAGCCTTATACCTGTCAACTGTACCATCAGGTTTACGCTTCAGCTTGTATACCCACTTAGTGCCAATGGCCTTCTTGCCAGGAGGCAAGTCACATAAAGACCATGTACCATTCTTCATTATAGCATCATGTTCAGGTTGCATAGCAGCCATCCAATTTTCTGAATTTTGTGCTTCATCAAAAGAAACAGGCTCATTCTCATCACAGAGACTAGATGCAGCCATAGCATAGCAATCTGATGCAAAGGAGGCACTATGAGAGCCTGAACGAGTACGATATGACAAAGGTGCATCTAATTTGCTGTCACGCAAAGTCTTCACCAGCCATTTTGGCATAGTTTTTGCCTCCTCAATATCAGCTCTCTCATCAGCAAGTGCATCATGTAAATCTGCATCAGAAATGGAATGATCTACATCATCATATGAAACCTGCAAAGGCTGAGAAGTTGCCTCATTAGGACCAGCACTAGACTGTCCACCTGTAAAAAGAGGCATCAAAGTATCATACATGACTTTGCAGCTAACAGATGTCTCCTTAGTACATGAAAGCAATGGCTGAATAGCATCTTCCACAAAGACAACATCACGGCTAACCAGAATGTGTTTAGTCTGTGGATGATACAGACGATAGCCTTTACTTTCAGAACTGTACCCAACAAAAATACATTTTACTGCCTTATCATCCAATTTTCTGCGATGTTGTTCAGGCACTAATGCATATGCCAAACAACCAAAAACACGCAGATGAGCAACAGATGGCTTGCGGTCATGCCAAGCCTCATATGGAGTGATAGACTGCAACGCTTTAGTGGGACACCTGTTCAGTACATATGTTGCACACATGACAGCCTCAAGCCAGAAACTATGAGGTAAATCCTGACTCTTGACCATACACCTCGCCATCTCCATGAGAGACCTGTTCTTCCGTTCAGCAACTCCATTCTGTTGAGGTGTATACGGCACTGTACACTGGTGTTTTATCCCACGTTCAACCAAAAATGCATTAAAATCTGAAGACATATATTCCCCCCCTCGATCAGAACGGAGGGTGCCCATTTTACATGCTGATAGATTTTCAGCCAAAACCAAAAACTGTTTGAAGCACATGAACACTTCGGACTTTGCTTTGAGTGGATATACCCATGCATGCCTGGAAAAATCATCAATGAAAGTCACGAAGTAAAGGTAATTTCCAAAAGAGGGTGTCTGCATAGGACCACAGACATCACTATGTACAAGCTGCAATTTCTGCGTAGCCCGAACTGAACCATCTTTTGGAAAGGAAGAACGCTCCATTTGCCCAAAATACAGCCTTCACAAACATGTTTTCCAGGTGCCTCAAGTTTGGGCAAAGAGGACAACATTTCATATTTCTGCAGGCGTAACAAACTAGCAAAATTCAGATGACCAAAGCGTGCATGCCAAAGCTTTGCATCTGACATAGCCTGAGAATCATGAACTGCACATGCCGAATCATTCACAGATCTTTCATAGTCTATGAGCTTATACAGCCCACGACATAAAATGCCAGAAGCAATAATCACATCGCCATTTGAGAGATCATGGACTGTACACCTGTCATCAACAAATTTCACAACCAAGCCAATCTTGGCTAATGCAGAAACTGATAACAGATTCTTTTTGATCCCTGGCACAAATAAAGCATCTGACAAAGTGAAAGAACTACCATCAGCAGTAGTCAGAATGATCTTACCAACTCCCATAACAGGATAAGAGGAGTTATTGGCGCATGTGACAGTATTCCCTGTAGGGGCAGGCTCGAGTGAAGAGAAGAAACTGCGTTGCGAGGTAATATGTTTGGTCGCCCCACTGTCAAAGTACCAAACATTTGAGTCTACTACAGACATGCACTGATCAGGAGAAGATGGGTCAAAACTGCAGACAGTAGTAAACGCCCATTCTTCTTCCTGCACAAGATTTGCAGACTCTGTTTTTGGTGTAGAGGCCTCTGCAACAACCATTCCAGCCTCTTTCTTCTTTGCTTCTTTAGCAGCCAGTTTTGGACAGTTCTTTATGATATGATCATTGCCTTTACAATACTTACAAAACAATTTCTGCTTTTCTGATTTTTTCTCATCTTTGTCTTGGTTCTTTGAATGTGCAGCATTTGCAGATTTCTGCTTACTAGTAGAAGAGCTCCATTTTCCTTTGCCCTTTTGACTAGCCAGGAAAGCTTGATCTGCAACACGCATAATGGACCTGTTTTGCCTGGACTGATCTTCCTGCAACAGAACAGAGACTAATTCCTCAAATGACAAGGCATTCGGATTGCCTTTCATCATCAACCGAAGAGTAGAGGCAAAACTCTGATATGAATCAGGAAGAACATTCAGAACGGTCTGCACAAGTGAGCTATCTAGTATAACCTCATCAGCAGAAATCAATTGTTCCTTCAGGTCTTTGATCTTTGTAAGAAAATTGTCCATAGAATCACCTTCATTCATGTGCTCACTCTCCAACTGTTTTCGGAGGTAAGCAACACGAGCCTCATTCGTAGCCTGGTACAAAGTGGTAAGTGTATCCCAAGCATCCTTTGCTGTTCTGCAAGAGCGAATGTGAGGAATAATGGCACGTTTGACAGACAAAGCTATGAATGCATGTGCTTGGGCATCTCTACCATCCCAACGAATCTGCTCTACAGTAGGTGCAACAGAAACAACAGCACGAACGGGAATCTGCGGAATATCATCTTCGACACCATCTTCATCAGCTCCAACACCTGTATTTGCAGTACCTGTCGTTACAGGTGTAACAGGACGTCTTTCAACACCCTGCACAATGTTCCACAATCCTTTTGCAACCAGTACATGTCGCATCATATAAGCCCATAATGGGTAGTTGGTACCATCCAACTTATCCTCAACAGCCAACATACGGAATACATCACTGCTTTCAGCCATGGCCGGTGACTAAAATACCTTGATGCAGAAAATTGACTGTATCTCAAAAAGTTGAACGGAACTGCCCAAACGAGTTCTGCTAGACCTGTAGCAGACTTCGAGATGCTTAAACTGGCGAACAGAAACTGGTATATACCTTTGGCACAAAAGGACCAAATAGCCTACACAAGCACTGCGATAGTGCGTTCGGAGGCCGAAACGAGCTCAGATCGCGATTTTGGCACCACAAAGCAAAGCTGTTTTGATCTGGAAACACCCTGAGTATGCTCACCAAATTTCGTGCGAATCTGAGACTGCAAACGGAGGAGTATCGACGGCACCCTAGAAGAAGCAACGACCTGCTCTAATACCAATTGTTGGAGTTAGACGTCTGCGGAAGCACGCGAACAGCACAAGGAAGAAGAAGAAGCTTGGAGCACAACACACAAGACTGAATGTATTACTAGAGAATGTACAAAGATAAGTAGCCCATTAGGGCAATAGGCGTATATACAAGCCGGGGGAAAAAAACCTCCTAAAGAGGGAAAAAAGTGCCCCGGCAATCCTAGAGTGTTCACACAGATCACTACCTAAATATATCAACACTAACTTGAGGCTGTTATGTGTGCAGCATATGTACTTAATAGGTGTCCCACTAAAGCGTTGTAGTCTATCACTCCATATGAGGCTTGGATTGGTCGCAAGACATATGTTGCTTATCTATGTGTTTTTTGTTGTTTGGCATATGCATTAGTGCCAGAATAACAATGTAGAAAACTGGATGATAAAGCAGTGAAATGTATTTTCGTTGGGTACAATTATGAAAGCAAAGGCTATCATCTCTATCATCAAGAGACTAATTCATTTTGGTTAGTCGTGATGTTGTTTTTATGGAAGATGCTATTCAGCCATTACTTTCATGTACTAAGGAGACATCAGTTAGCTCCAAAAACATGTATGATACTTTGCTACCTCTTTTTACAGGTGGACAATCTAGTGCTAGTCCTAATGAGGAAACTTCTCAGCCTTGATGCAAATCATTCTATTTCTGATATGGATTTACATGATGCACTTGTTGAAGAGAGAGCTGATATTGAGGAGGCAAAAACTATGCCAAAATGGTTGGTGTAGACTTTGCGTGACAACAAATTAGATGCACCTGTATCATATCGTACTCATTCAGGATCTCATATTGCTTCTTTTTCATGAGATCTCTATGCTATGACTACCTCTAGTCTTTGTGATGAGAATGACCCTGTTTCGTTTGATGAAGCACAAAAATATGAAAATTGGATGGTTGTTATGCAATCAGAATATGATGCTATCATGAAAAATGGTACTTGGTCTTTATGTGACTTGCCTCATGGCAAGAAGGCCATTGGCACTAAGTGGGTATACAAGCTGAAGTGTAAACTTGACGGAACAGTCAAAAGGTATAAGGTTAGGCTTGTTGCAAAGTGTTATGCATAGGAAAGAGGCATTGATTTCGATAAGATCTTTGCTCCTACATGCCGAATGACTATTGTCTGTAGCATATGTGCACTTGGATCTCATCACGGTTGGAATGAATATCTATTGGACATTAAAATTGTATTTCTTAATGGTAACTTACATGAAGAAGTGTATGTTTTTCAACCCTGTGGCTTTTTGCAAAAAGGGCATGAAAGCCAGGTGTGCAGGTTGAAGAAGGCATTACATGGTTTGATGCAAGCATCACGTGCTTGGTATGAAAAGATACATGCATATCTGATTGCACATGGTTTTGAGAACAGTCCAACTGTCCTCATGAGAAGCATATTGTTGATTTCAAGGCTAATTTGCATGCGTCATTTGAGATATCAGATTTGGGGCATTTGCATCATTATTTGGGCATTCAATTTATGCAAGCTGATGGAAGAATAACTTGGTGTCCAATGAAATATATTGACACATTATTGTAGCATTTTGGCCTTAAAGACTACAAACCTATTGTCACTCCTATGGAGACATGTTTACGATTGAGTCTTCATGATGCTTGAGATGCATTTGATGTTGTTCTCTATTAGTCGGTTGTTGGATGCTTGATTTACTTATGCATTACTCGGCCAGATATTCAGTTTGCTGTCTCACAGATGAGCAAGTTTATGCATTGCCCATATGTCAATCATTGGCATGTAGTTAAGCGTATCTTTCACTACTCGAGTGGTACCTAGCTACTTGGATTGTTTTATCCCAAGGAGGGATCACTACTTCCAGATTTACATGCTTTTCCTCACTTTGACTAGGCTGGTGCCTATGACACCCATGTGTCCACTAGTGGATTTTCCTTCATGCTTGGTAGCTCATGTATATCTTGGTTGAGCAAGAAGTAGCCTATTATGGCCACTTCTAGTTGTGAGGCTGAGTATAGGGTAGCTTTCATAGCGACTGTTTAGTGTGTGTGGCTTAGATGCCTTATGGTTAATTTGGGTGTTGGTCATTCTTCTTGCACCACCATCTTTATCGACAGTGAGAGCACATTGGCAGTTGCAAGGAACCTTGTGTTCCATGCGTGCACTAAGCACATTGAGGTGCATTATCATTATGTCAAGGAGAGGTTCTTTGCTTGAGAGATCAGCTTGGCATATGTGCCCATGCAGGAGAACATTGCAGACCCTTTCACAAAGGCTCTGCCTAGGGACAAGTTTGAAGCTTTCCACAAAGCTTTGGGCTTACTTCCTTTTGTGGATTGATTCCACATAGCTTGGAACTTCCTTATACATGAGTGCCAGCTCCTCTTTCACCACATGGGATTTGTTGATATATTTAGGTAGTGATGTGTGTGAACACACTAGGATTTGTCGGGGCACTTTTTTCCCTCTTTAGGAGGTTTTTTCCCCGGCTTGTATATACGCCCATAGCCCTAATTTGTCACTTATCTTTGTACATTCTAGGGTTAATACATTCAGTATTGTGTGTTGTGCTCCAAGCTTCTTCTTCGTCCTTGTGCTGTTTGCGTGCTTTCACAGAAATCAAACTCCAACAATCCGAAAAAAATATATTTCATTAATTTATTATCAAATTTGATACATTGTTGTAGATGAGAAATAGAAAATTTGATACATTGTTGTAGATGAGAAATAGATGACTTGCAACCATGCAAAGCGTCATATGGAGTAATAGACTCCATTGCTTTGGTGGGATACCTAGTACATATGTTCCACACATAACAAGCTCAAGCTAGAAGCTATGTGGTAAAGCCTTACTTTTGACCATACACCTTGCACTTAGCTAGAAATGCAGGGCTCAAAAGACATATACTCCCTCCCTTGTGTTGGAAAATTCCTCTCCTAATTGCAGCGGAAAGTGTAGAAGACCTTCTTAGGATCAAGACTCTTGCCAAGAGCAGAACCTTCAAATGAAAACTTGTACCAACTTAAAAATACAATGAACTTGAAAATTTGGTCACTCAAACTAGACACCTAGAGCTTTCAAATGAGCTATCAAACACTCAGTTTGGAGTAGATTTGGGTTGGAAACTCTTTGATTCAAAACAGGGTACCTGTTCATTGAGTTAGGCTGAAAACTGGTCTTCACTAAAACCTAAATAACTCACAGAGCATAACGAATTTCATAAAACTGTTTTAGATAGAGGAAGTAATCAAGATAAGCTTTCCAACAAATGTTTAAACACTAAAATTGGATACATATGTTGAGTGATATGACTCTCACAAGTAGACTACCCAAAAATGGGTGTGCGGCTGGACATACTCTATGAGAGTGAACTGAACGAAATGACTCAAAACAAATGAAGTAGCTACAAGGGAGCTTCCATGCCTTCTTCCTCTATACTTGAGTTTCCTCCCTTGTCTCTTTTATAGCCAAGTGACCAAAAACTTTCATGATGAGTTTGAGAGCTCTTCTCCATCATTTCTCCACTACTTTGGACAGCCACTCCTCTTACAGTTCAGTTTTTGGATTTGATTCTCTTTTGAATGATTCTCTTTTGGCCTCCAGTACTTGCTGAAGTAAATGCTTCTATTTTTCATTTTAGGAGCTTACTTCTTTATTTTTAACACTCCCCCTCAAGCTCACATGTGAGCTTGCACCTTCAGCCATATCCTGCAAGTTGATGTCGTCCTTGAACCTCTTTAGCTTAGAAGCATCTAGGGACTTTGTAAGCATGTCTGCAACCTGGTCATTAGTTCCAATGAACTTTATATCCACATCCTTGCTCAAAACTTTTTCTCGAACATAATGATAATGCACTTCTATGTGCTTGCTTCGTGCATGAAACATTGGATTGTTTGTCAAGTGAATGCTTGACATGTTGTCACCATAAATTGGAATGGTCACCACCTGCACATCAAGATCAGCCAAGAGCTTCTAATTCCACATAGCTTCACATGTTGCAAAGGCTAAACCTCTATATTCAGCCTCTGTAGATGATAGTGCAACAGTAGGTTGCTTCTTTGAGCTCCATGTGATAGGTTTGCTACCTATCATGAACACATAACCTGAAGTGGATCTTCTATCTTCCTTCAAACCAACCCAATCAGCATCACTAAACCCTTTACCTGCAATTCTTCATCATATCTATAAAACAATGCATGATTGACAGTGTGTTTCACATATCTTAGCACTCGTTTGGCTGAATTTAAATGTTCACTTGTAGGAGCTTGCATAAATTGAGAAAGAACTCCAACATTATAACACAAATCTGGTCTTGTGATCGTAGCATAGATCAAGGAACCTATAACACTCTTGTATGTAGTTACATCATGTAACTTCTCTCCATCATTTGAGCATAGCTTCACATTTGTGTCCATAGGTTGAGTGAGTGGTTTGCATTCACTCATTCCAAATCTGAAAAGAACATCCAACAAGCACTTTCTTTGCATCAAGTAGATGCCATCTTTCCCATAGACTATCTCAATGCCTAAAAAGTATTTCAGCTCACCAAGATCTGAAATTTTAGACTCCTTACCGAGTATGGTTTTATGTGCACGCTAGATGCATGATTATGTGACAGATGGTTCACATGGTTTCGTCTCCAGCGAGACGGTTGTGATGTGAGTTATGCATATGGATATGCAGGTGTGATCCTATTGATGATAGAGTATTGTTTCTAGTCTCTTCTTATATTTATAGTCTCTTGGATTGCCAGCATGGTGTCTTCTCGGTTTGACGGCATTGACTTTCCGAGATAGAAAGCTTAGATGTGGCATACTTTGGTTCACGTCGGGTTACATATGTATATGCATAGAGATGCATAGAGGCCTCGTGCATGCCCAACCATGTATGGATGGATATGGATGCATTGGCCAACTCCACTATCCGATTGCTTGTGGATTCTATATATGAGTCTGTTATGTAAAAGAAGACCAATAATGCATTATGGTAGAGACTACATGATATGTATGTGAGTCCGTTGACTCATGTGAGACATAGATCACATCGACGACTTCGATGTTGGCACTATGGTCGTGAGGGCCATAGTCGACGACGTTGCTATAGACAGATGTGACAATGACATCAGAGATATGCATATGATGCAGGTCAGGTAGTGGTTTCAGGAGAGTCTATGGCAGTTGATTATGCTAGTGATGGTGATATCTCTTTCTCCTATGGTTCATCTCAGGATTCCTCTTGTTCATTGGATAGCATATGGCTTGGTTGCTTGATGCATTAATCAGTTTTCATGTTACTCCACATCGTGAGTGGTTTTGTCGATTCTCAGGTGAGAGTCATGGATGTGTGCATATGCCTGATGGTATGACATATGACATTGAAGGTGCAAGAGATGTATGCCTTATACTACCTAGTGGAGCATCACTTATACTCAGACATGTACGCTATGTGCCTTCATT
The DNA here is from genome assembly GCA_020310875.1 of Ceratopteris richardii. Lineage (NCBI taxonomy): Eukaryota > Viridiplantae > Streptophyta > Polypodiopsida > Polypodiales > Pteridaceae > Ceratopteris > Ceratopteris richardii. Next base: position 46,605,825 of record CM035444.1, on the reverse strand, counting down.
CCCTATGAGCTTGATTTCAGTTAGCCAATTATAGGAGAGCAGAAGTTATGCATTCCTTGGTGAGCATCATTTTCATGATACATGTTGACATAGATATGTCATGACATGTTGGTCTTGATGATGGTGCTTTGGATGCCTTGGATAGAGGCATGGTTGACATGCTTAGGTTAGCCAGGATAGCACATGTTTCGTCAGCATTCAAGAGCCTGATGTACGAGTTGTTATGCTCGAGACCAGATATTGCAGTTGCTATTGGAGCATTTGCACTTGGAGTTGTTAATCGTTCGATGATTGGCACATGCATAGAGTGAGTGGGGGCTTTGCAGGAACTTCATCAGTTCTTGCATCAATTAGATATGAGCTTGACTCTTATCGATATGAGTCTAGAGCAGTTTGAGGTGCATGGATACACCTTGTTCAAGGCGGTTGGTGTAGGCTGATCCGGTATGGGTAGAGATCCGGACTCTTCCTGTACATTACTGTATAGTCCTACATCATTCTTTGTATATGTTACCACTTACGGTCACATTGATCCTTAAGTGGGAGATTATTGGGGATGTAAGGGTCATGTGACCTTACCCCCATATTCATATATATGCATCATATATAGAGCATTACCTTGAGAGAGATCATTACGTGGGTTTCGAGGCTCCCACGCATCTCTGCACGTCTCTCCTCTCTTCTCTCTCCCTCCATATACTCCTTGCTCCTCTTGCTCTGCACACCAAAGCCCTTCATTACACATGTAAATGTTCCTACTTAAAATTCTCTCAGCTGATTACAATTAATCTCTCAAATCTTGTTCATAGATGCATTAACTATGGACTTAGACATCTACAAAAGGATTTCTGAAATGATCAAGCATAGAAGGAGAAATGGAGAAAAAATCAAGACATAGATTTCAAAAGTTTTCTTCCATTCTCATGGAAAACATCTCATTGATGAATCTCATGCATTCATCACACATTTTCTTCTTCTACTCATCTATTCTTGTTCTATATCTCTCCTCTCATATATGTCCTGACTACATACTAGTATATAGAGGCATATATGTACAAACTTATCACCATTACAAAGGCATAAGTGAACTAATTACAAGCTTAATGTACATGTATATAGAAGTCTTCATCATTTGACCATGCACTCATCTTCAAGACTCAAAGTTTGATCTTTGCTTTATTATTTGACTTCAAAACTTGTCCAAATCATAAATTGGTGATTGTCGTGAACCAACCTCAATCATCAATTGTGATTTTCTCCATCTTCTTTATACCTGGCATTTCTTTGAACCTCTACAACTTAGGTCCATCCAAGCTTTTGGTTAACATGTCTGCAATCTGATCTTTTGTAGAGGATGACTTCAATTTTTTAATCAATCACCTTCTCTCTCAAGAAATGATACTGGATCTCAATATGTTTAGTCTGGCATGAAGCACAGAGTTCGGAGCTAGATACAATGAACTCATATTATCTCCATGAATAGTGGGTGTACTCTGAATGATGTCAAAACTCTTCATGAGTGTCTTCAACCATATAAAATCCTTTGCAGCTTCAACCATACCTTTATATTATGCTTCTCTAGATGATAAAGCAATTGTATGTTGCTTCTTTGAACACCAAGAGATTAATTTATCTCCCACATGACATAGATATCCATATGTTGACCTCCTATCATCAGAGTTACTTGCACAATCTGCATCACTATATATCTTGATTTTTGTATCTGATGTGAATCCATAATACAAACCTTCTTTGAGTGTACCCTAACTGTATCTTAGCACCCTTTGTCTTGCAATCCAATGTTCTTTCCTAGGATAATGCATGAATTGAGACAACACTCCAATTGCATATGAAAAATTAGGCCTAGTTAATGTAGCATAGATTAGACTACCAACCAAACTTTGATACAACTTCATGTCCTTGAATTCTTCTCCTCCATATCTGCTCAATTTAGGATTCACCTCCATTGGAGTAGGTGCTACCTTGCAATCTTCCATTTTAAACTTGAATAGCAAATTCTTTAAATACCTTTCTTGAGTCACATATACTCCATATTGAGTATATGAAATCTCCATTCCCAAGAAATATGACAAATCTCCCAAGTCACTGATCTTGAACTCTTTCTCCATTTGTTTCTTAAGACTTTGTATGCCCTTCTCATTTGTATCTGTAAGAATTATTTCATCAACATATATGCAAATGTAAATAAACCCATCATCACTTGCTTTAACAAGCAAGCTATGATCTGCCTTAGACACTTGGAAACCAAGCTCTTTCAAGAACTTCATAAGTCTATAATTCCATGCCCTTGGGGCCTGCTTCAAACCATACAAAGCTCTCTTGAGCTTGCATACATACTTTGGATAACATTTATCCTTGAAACCTTCTGGTTGCTCCATGAAAACATCATCTAAAATGTAACCATTTAGAAAAGCATTCTTCACATCTAATTGACATAGCTTCGAACCTTTACATGCAGCAATAGGTATGAGAGTCCTTATAGTTGTCATCTTTTCCACAGGACTATAAGTCTCATCATAATCTACACCATATGTTTGAGCATACCCTTTCACTACAAGTCTAGCTTTATACCTAGACACACTTCCATCTGCATACCTCTTTATCTTATAGACCTATTTGCATCTAAAGATTTTTTTATTGTTTGGTTTAGGAACGAAATCCCATGTCTCATTCTCCATCAATGCATCATACTCCTCTTGCATAGCTTTCTCCCAATTTTCCTCACCTTTTGCCTCATCATATGTAGAAGGATCTTCTTCTGCTTTCACCATGTAAGCATAATCTTTAGTGGTCAAAAATGAAGTATCATAACTGTACCTCATGGGTTTCTTTCTGTTCCTTATTGACCTTCTAGCTTCTCCACTCTTTGAAGTCTTTGGTTCTTCATATTCTGGATCAAACATTGGCAACTCTTCATTATCAACTTGAGCATCAACAATCTCTTCATCATCAGGAACTTGAATCTTTGATTTCCCCTTTCTTTGGGTCATGACTTCTTCATCACCTGCATGAATATTAATTGTATGTGCATACCAAGTACCTTGCTCATCAAATGTAACATCCTTTGACACAAGGAATTGCTTTGTGGATGGACTCCACAATCTATAACCCATCTGCTTATCATCATAACCAATGAACACATGCTTTTTAGCTTTCGGTTCCAATTTATGCCTTAATTGAGATGGTACATATGCATAAGCCAGACATCCAAATACTTTGCAATGATCTAAGGTAGGTCTCTTATCCCACCATGCCTCATATGGTGCCATACCATTCAAAGCCTTACATGGAAGTCTATTAACCAAATAAGTAGTTGTATTCACAGCCTCAGCCCACAAATAATTAGAGCAATTTTTCTCCTTTATCATTGACCTTGCAAACTCAACAAGAGTTCTATTTCTCCTTTTTGATACACCATTTGTTGTTGTTGCAAGTAACTTCCCTTTTTATACCTGCATTCCATAAGTAATCACTGAACTCATTAGAGAAATACTCTCCCCCTCTATCTTACCTTAGTCTCTTCAATTTTTGCCTTCTGATTCTCTCTGCATACACATCATAATGTTTAAATGTATTGAACACCTCTGATTTATCTTTGATCACATATATAGTGATCCACCTGGTAGCATCATCAACATAAATCACATAATATCTCGAACCATTAATGCTAAAGTCCTTTGATGGACCCCACAGATGTGTATGCATGAATTCAAGCTTCTTTGAATATATAAACTCTTTCTTACCATAAGTATTATTGTGAGCTTTACCCAATTGACATGCTTCACACTTGTATGTCATGTTTTGACTTGCAATATTAGGCAATCCAAGCACTGAACCATTATTAATCATATCCTTAATACCTCTTTCATTAAAATGTCCAAGCCTTTTGTGCCAAAGATCTAACTCAGAGATCTCATGTTCTCCATAAGTGAACAAGGCATGACCAACATTGCCTTGAATCTTCAACGTGAAGAGCCTTCCTTCTTTCTTCCCTGAAACAATTTGTTTATGCCCATGGCTAGGGTCTTCAACATAAACTCCATCATTAGTGAACCTTACTTCATATCCTTTCTCTACAATTTGCCCTACACTTATCAAATTTTTTGTAATTGTAGGGACGTACAAAACCTTACTCAAAAGAGTGCTGCCATCCTTAGCCTTTACTGATCCAATGGAATTCACATTGTGCTTTGTGTTATCACTTGTTTGGACCATATGATTACCCACCTTATTCTCCAAAATCAGTCATCAAAGCTATGTTGCCACTCAGGTGATTGCTGCACCCTGAGTCAATGTAGAAAACTTTTTTATCTTCACTTTGTCTTTCACAAGTTGCATTCATAATTAAGGTTGAATCCTCTTTCTAATCTAAAGCATAATTGTAGTAGGTATTATTGTAATATTGACTTTGAAAGCCTCTTCCTACATTTCTTCCAAAGAAACCTCTATTACCTCTACCTCTGAAATTACCTCTCTGATTTCTACCACCTCTTCCTCTTGAATTAAACTTTTGACACCATTCTGATTATTATGCCAACATTCATGATCTAAATGATTAGTCTTAGGATAAATCCAACAAGCTTTAACACCATCTTTATTGTTTGTGCCTCTTCCTTTGCCACCTCCTCTTCCTCTTAGGAAATTTTCTTGACTCATAGTGCCTTCATCTTCATTCAATTGCTGCTTGCCTTTGTTAATCTTCTTCTTTTCCTTTGAATACATTGCTTGACCTGTACTCTTATCAATATCACCTTTGATATCCTACTCAAAGGTTAGCATATGTCCTAGCAATTGATTCAAATCAGGAGTGAAATGATCTATTGACAATTCAATGGATAGAATGAATGGCTTCCACTTCTCATCTCCTCTCAAACCTGTGAAATTTGTCTTACCAATTTGTCCTCTTCAATGTCTTCATCAATTGCCCCTAATGCATCTGCAATATCCTTCATCCTTGCCACATAATCAGAAATGGATTAGAAGCCTTCTTCTTGAATGTGGTGAATTCTGCCCATAAAGATGCCTTCCTTGACTTTGTAGTGTTTTGGAAATGCTCTTCCAAAGCATTCCATATGTCACTTGCACTTTCGAGTCCTCTAATGTGAGGTAGAAAGTAACCATTGACTCCCATGTAGATAATGCTCCTTGCTTGAGCATCCTTCTTCATCCATGTCTTCAAATCTGGGAGTTCTTCCTTGGTTGGAACACTAGGATCCCTAAATTCTGGTTTTTCTACTTCACCTGTGATGTATCCTATCAGGTCTTTGCTCATAAGATGAGCTTCCATCCTTAGTGACCAAGCAGGATAGTTTTCTCTATCCACTTTCTCTATCTGAAGAGAATCTCCCATCCTTTCTTCACCTGTGCAATATATTCTTCAAGCTTTGAGAATAATGAATGTACCTTTAATTTGAATATATTTCCTTTTGATCCTCTTGATAGCTTTCAGGCCTCATTCTCTAGCTTTCACTTCAAACTTTCAGCTTTTGAATCTTCAAAGATTGATTTTTGTACAATTGCGATAGTCGAGGTCCTTCTTTTCTTCAAATCTGATGATTCTTGCTCTGATACCACTGATGGAGATGATTAATCTCCAAAAGAAAAAGTTATCCTTGATGTTAGAGCATCTCTATATCAAGAACAACTCATAACCCCAACCAGTTTTGAAAAACTAATGCCAAATTATCAAGACTTGAGTTAACTGCGAAGAAACTCATTGCACAAAAAAGTCTACTACACTTAATCCACTCATCGACTAATCAAATGTGTAAATTTTTCAATGGAACTTTATACAAGGCATCGTCTAGTGTTTCCGCACCTTCTCCAAGTTAAAAATCCTCAAAGGAGTTAGTAGATATTGAGATTTCCTCCAAACAATGTACCTATGTTTGAAACTGTTCTTTTGTATAGTCGACTTTGACACCTACAACTTCTAATGCATAGTTCTCCCAAATTAGACCCCATTTGTTCAAATTATTTTAGCCACAAGTAGGTCATCTTTCAAGTTAAATAATGAGTGCTTACTTGCTCAAAACTTTACACTGTGGAGGGAGATCTGATCAAAACATTGACCATCGAGATTGCACCTGTTCATGCCTTCACTTCTTCACATTTACACAAGTAAATGTTTGTACTTAAAATTCTCTCAGCGTGATTACAATTAGACTCTCAAATCTTGACCATAGATGCATTAACTATGGACTTAGACATTACAAATGGATTTCTAAAATGATCAAGCATAGAAGGAGAAATGGAGAAAAAATTGCGACACAAATTCAAAAGTTTTCTTCTATTCTCATGGAAAACATCTGATTGATGAATCTCATACATTCATCACACATTTTGTTCTTCTACTCATCTATTCTTGTTCTATATCTCTACTCTCATATGTGTCCCAACTCCATATATAGGCATATATGTACAAACTCATCACCATTACAAAGGCATAAGTGAACTAATTACAAGCTTAATGTACATGTATATACAAGTCTTCATCTTCTGACCATGCACTCATCTTCAAGACTCAAACTTTGATCTTTGATTTATTTTCTGGCTTCAAAACTTGTCCAAATCATCAATTGGTGATTGTCCTACACCAACAGTTATTAGCACTCCAGGTTTGTGAGAAGTTCCTTTTACAAATTCAGAATGAACTAGAGTTGGATCCTTATGTGCCATTCTCTTAGTGGTTTCTTGGAACTAAGGCTCTAGAATTCTCATGTTTGGTATAGGGATAGCACATGTTCTAGCATAGCTTGAATGACTTCTACCATCTTAATGCACAATCCTAATCTCTCCCGTTCTAAGTCTCCTCTAGGGTAGCACTTCTCATGGTGCTCTAAGCTAGGTCTTTGTGGCCAATCTTGCTTGATATGCTTTTAATAAAATTTGAAGCTCTTTAGCCATTGGATATACTAGAACCAATCTTGCTCGTGCTTCATTTTGTTCCTTTTTGGTTCTTCTCAAAATTTTCTCATTTGCACAATTGATTATGTGTGATTACAAACATATTCACTTGATTTTTTTAATTCTTACCTTTCTCTTGTTGTAGGTTATCCTTGAGGTCATTAATTTTGCGTCCATTTTTCTTAAGTTTATCTCACCTTACTTTCCATGCATGTGCATGTTTCTTAGTTCACATTCACTCTTGTCAATTGTATTGTCCATTATCCTAGCATTGGTCTCTTCATCATTCTCATCAAATGGAATTATCTCTTCATCCTTAGTTTGGACCTCTCTATGTTGAACTTCATGATCTAGTTATTGAATGCCCAAATATCGATGTGTCATAGCCGGAGTAGGTTGGTCCCATTATCTCAATGATATTGATCAGAGTGGTTTTCTCTTTGTTGATTGGATTTTTAGAGCAATTCCAAAAGAGATGTCATGTTCCATACAGGGGACAAAATCCATGCTCACCTTGCGAAATAGGTTGGTAGTTAGGAGAATGATGACAACAAAAAATGAAGTGATCCCCATTACATTGGTATCAGTGGCCTCTCCTTGGCGGTCCCCTAGTCTACCTCAAAGGAGGTCTAATTGTGGTGTGTCGCACATTACAATAACCTCCCTCCTATCCTTGATTCCAATAGGGATCAAGACCATAATGTTGGGTATTGTAAAATGAATAATCTAAAAAGTGGTTGCATATGGTGAGGTGCATTTTGGTAAACTTAAATGTCTGATGTAGGCTGAGTTTCAAATATTTTGGCTACCATGTTGGTTAGCTCCTCAACATAGGGAAGGTGAAACCCACTGGTAGAGGAATGGTTAGACTTTGTTGACACTTGGGGAAGCTTAAGATCTTCTGCCAAGTTATCTTCCATATCAATTCACTCTTCTAGATAAGCATCAAGCGTTTGCAAGTGCTTGACATAGACAAATGCCCAGAATTCACTATTAAGCAAATCATTCAAGAAGAGGAAAATCCTCTTCTCTTGGGAAGATCCTTGGCAAGGAATCTATCCATAGACTGATTGAATTTACGAGTGATGAGTCTAAGAATCTCATGATTTTATTGCTTGAAGCTATCAATCAAATAAGAGATGTTATTCTTGACTCCCTTCTTTGAGAACTCACAAATAAAATCTTCTAAAATATGTCCAACATCTTTAAAGCCTGTATTTCCAATGGTTGGAACCACACGTCAATGTTAAGTGATTCAGAAAGCTTTGTACTTAGCTAAGAATTCATTCACTTTCTTGGCTCTAAGCGCTTAGTTAAATTTAGCCATGTGATCATATGGATCAATGGTGCCATCATGATTATTTTTTATGCATTTGCAAAACTTTTGAAGGTCAAAGCCTTCATCCTAGGTTTGGTGGCTACGGAAGTGGCAAGGCATTTTATTATCCTGTTCAAGGATTAGGATGTCTCTACCCCATTGATAGTCTAAATTGAGGATGAGTATTTCTTCCTCCTAAGCCCACTCTGCTTGAGTTTTCTATCATAATTGGAAATTTAGGTATCCATCCCCGCCATATTCTTCTTTCGTGATACTCTCCACTAGTGTTGGCTCTATCTTGAGTGTTTTGTTCTTGATTCTTAGGTGGGGAAAAGATATATTGTCCAAGATATACCTGTTTGCTTTCTATCTATACATTTCAACAAGATTTTATTCTCCAAAGCTCTCATCTCTTGGATCAATATGGAGCTAAGTTTTGAATCGTTTAGAGATCCATAAGTAGAAAGACTTGGGTCAATCTTGATGATAAGGTAGACTTTAGTGAGCTTGGAATTAGTTGAATATCAATTCGCACAACTATTCTATTCAAGATGTACTTATAACAATGAGTAGTGATCCACTCATCATCAATGGTAGCATGATTGAGATTGTCACACAATGTTTGCATTGTAGGTCAAGTGGGAATCTGAACATCTAAATTATTAATTTGAGTATCTTACCTAGTCAATGGCATGGAAATCAAGATAAAAAGCTATGGAAGTGAGAGAAAAGAGAGGAATGGGAGAGAAGTCAGATCTGGTGTTGTAAAAATTTTGGAAATGGTATATGTTTGTGTGTAAGAGATACATCCAAACTTGTTACATATCAAAACATGTGAAATTGAATGTTCTTCATCTCATTTTTTCATTTCAATATACTAAGAGAAAACAAGCTTTGAAACTTTGATTGGATTGACCTTATCTCACATCAAAACTTATCACGCACATACTAAGCCACCAATGCATGGAAAAAGTCTCTCAAGGCATGCATACCCACTTGACATACTCATTTTTCACCATATCCACGTCCATCAAGCAATGAAAAGAAAGAAAAAGTATGAGAAGGGAGAGTTAAGAGGTTTGCAAGGTCTTTATATTCATCAAATGGTAAAATTCTACAATAATCAACTCTAGTTGAGATTTATACAAAATTTAGTTGCCTTGTCCACAGCCAAAAAGTGGCCATTCTAGTTAAGAATAGTTTACACTACCCATAGAGCTATTCTAACTAGTTTATTGAACTATCTGATTTGTGGTAAGTGAATTGATTACAATGACAGGCTATTCTAGACTCTTGAGAAGTGCAAAATTTAATACATCCGTAAGAATTCAAAGCTCTAACCTAAGTGGGAATATTATAAAAATGTATAGGGATTCCAAAAAGTTTTATTTGAGTATTTGCCATATCCTCACTTTAGCTTGCATCCTTTGTCTTGCTTTGCTTGCTATCAGGTCTTCGATACATAGCACACACCACATACATGTTGGCTTGTCTATCCAAGTAGTGACCTTCTACAAACTTAATGGCTCGCTTCTTTAATGGATTTGCTCGGTTGGAAGACCACAAGCACATTACATTGTGAGTGAGTCCATGTAGGTAAAATGCACATTCATGAGCATTAGTACACATTAACTCATGAGTAGTATGATACTCACGTTCTATCTTAGACATTAATTCCTCCCTCAAAGGCTATCCTTGCATCTTATTGGAGAATTACATGACTTGAAAGTCACTCTTGGACACTTTAATCATAAGGAATATGGCCTTGATTGTAATGACAGTGAACAGTGGTGTGATATGTGAGTTTTTAGCACTATTGACAATGGTTCCCATTCTATTCATTTGTGGTTGGGCTTTTCCAAACATACATCTTTGCATTTGATGGTCTTTTCCAAAATTGATGACATATTTTAAGTGGTTTTATGAAACTTGCTTTAAAAAAGATCTATCTTGAGTAGAAGTGGTGTCCAATTCTTTGTGTGGCTTCACCCATTGGGTTAGATTGTCCCAAAGACGTGGTTTTTCTTTTAGCAACTCCTTTTAGGTGTGTGTATATCAAACTCTCATGTTTTTTAGGGCTTCTACCATTGATGGCTTTGGTTCACTTCCCCTAATGCACCCTTTTCTTATTGTTGGTTCCCTCATGTATTCCATTCTAAATAGTCCCCCATGTAGTTAGGAAGAGTGTGTAGACTCATAGAGTTTCCATCATGCATGTTGAGGTTTTGAGCATCACCATAACAAGATTCTTTGTGATGTTCCTCTCATTGTCCCACAACTATTTCCAAGGATGGGTGGATTGGTCTATTACTTTTCTTCCATATGGATGGATGAATGTATTACTAGAGAATGTACAAAGATAAGTAGCCCATTAGGGCAATAGGCGTATATACAAGCCAGGGGAAAAAAACCTCCTAAAGAGGGAAAAAAGTGCCCCGGCGGTCCTAGTCTGTTCACACACATCACTACATAAATATATCAACACTTGAGTCCTTGTGTTTGAGTTGTTTTTGGTGATGGTCTTGACCCTACCATCAAAACTTTTTGTGTTCCTCATGTTGAGCATTGACCAATATGTTGTCCTTTGTCATGATGCTAGAGTGTGAATTTTTGAGTTCATCCCTATGGCTTTCTTGATGCGATTTTACTTCCTGAAGCGCTACCATACTCTGATGAGGTTTCTCTCTTTTGTGGGAGGTTCACTATTGAAGAAATCCTTTGAGTGAGCATTGGATTGTTCATCTTTTACTTCTTCTTTTGTTCCAGATTGATCTTTTCTCTCTAACTCTTCAGATGGTTGATTTGTTTGTTGCTTTGATTCAGATGGTTGAGCATGAACGTGGTCTCTTGTATCCTGATTGTCATCTTTTCCTACTTCATTAGGCGAAGCATTGTCTATAGCCATGGGAAAGTGGTAGACTTGATATTCCAATTCTAGATCAACTAGGCATTCATTAACTTAGGTAGAGCCTAATCTAAGTTATTCTAAATCAAACTGAAAATCATGATCTATGGACTAGTTGATCAAAAGATTGTCCCATTTTATCTTCTCTTCAAACTACTCTATCATTGCTCTTGAAAAAACAATTGTGCTTTTTGATTTTTTGGGTTTTTCTTGGGTATTTTTTCTTGATTGGGTGACTAAAGGTGTCATAATCACTTTTCCATGTATTTGTATAACCAACACATTTTTGACATACATTTATCTCAATGAATTGTTCAAGGATGCACTCTTAGCAGAAGGCCACTGGTTGAGTTAGTTCTTCATCATAAACGATCATAAAATTTACCCAAAAACATGCGGTTCCCAGTTGGATAGGAAGCTCTACTTCTCCTAAGCATTGAGCTAGGATATCCCCTTGAGTTGAAAGATAGTCTTCAACTAGGCACAACACAATTCTTCTTGAAGATGATGAACCACCAAAATACCTTTGGTATTGGCAAAGCTTTCTAGATCCAATGAGAATGTGAAATTCTTCATTTTAGATCTTCTTAGTCACATTTGAATACACAAATTTTGATCCAAAGATGTTTGGAAGAACAAATTATTTCTAGGACACTCTTGAAATGAGAAGATGTATATTTGCATAATGTGCATCTTTATCTTTGAAAGTTATCTCCTCCCAAAGTGCACTTACCATGAATAGTCCATATCCCTCAACATCATAGCATTCTACCATGTGTAACTCATTGACTGACATGTCAAGTGTAGCCAAGATTTTCATACAACCATATGGTTTGAATTCTTCATCATTTAATAACCTAGGCATCTAAGCATAATCTCCAACTGGTCTATTCAAAGGCTTGTGTATGCCTTCTTTCCCTTTGTACCTACATTCTACTTCTCATGTGGACAAACCCACAAGTTGATGTCTTTTTTTCTCCAGGTAGAATCCTTTGAATGCACACTGTATAGATGTCGTCTTTTTGTCATCATAAAATGTTTTCCATTTTAGTGTAGCGATGTCTCTAAAAGAGAAAATTTTTAGATTTATCTTTATGGTTACACCGAAGTGTTGCAACTAAGGAATTAGACCCCCAATCTTGAATCACTTTGACATATCCCATGAATAAGCTCATTTTGTTATTTTCTACTTCTCCAAACTAACAAACAGCTATTGTATGCTCAAACTAAACTCCACAAGTTGAGAGTACTACTCCCTCTGCTAATTATAATTTCATTTGTGTGTTCCTTAGGGCACACTTTCCCCATTTCTCCCAAAGCTTTTTAGTATCTATGTCCACTCTTGTGCCCGACTCTAAAATTGCCTTGGTTGTGTAATCATTGCACAAGACAAGAAAACGAGTGTTACCCTCATCCCCTTCAGTGTGGTTTTTCTTTTAGCATCTCCTTTTAGGTGTGTGTATATCAAACTCTCATCTTTTTTAGGGCTTCTACCATTGATGGCTTTGGTTCACTTCCCCTAATGCACCCTTTTCTCATCGTTGGTGCCCTCATGTATTCCATTCTAAATAGTCCCCCATGTAGTTAGGAAGAGTGTGTAGACTCATAGAGTTTCCATCATGCATGTTGAGGTTTTGAGCATCACCATAACAAGATTCTTTGTGATGTTGATCCTCTCATTGTCCCACAACTATTTCCAAGGATGGGTGGATTGGTCTATTACTTTTCTTCCATATGGTTTCATGAACTCTTTTCTAGAATTCTTGATGCCAAGCTTCATCAATGTTTGGGATGTTCTTTTCAATGCCTACCTCTATTCTTGGCACTTGTGGTATATGAGGAGTTTCTTGATGTGATCTGATGTGTACTTTTGGTGTATCTTTGTGTGCCACTTCTTGTGTGAATTCTTGGAATTGAAGCTCTCGAATCATTGTATTTGGTATGGTCATGGGTATTCTAGGTCCCCTCTAGGGTAGAACTATTGATGGTGCTCTAAGTTGGGTCCTATGGTTATTCTAGCTTAATATGCTTTGAAGAAAATTTGGAAGTCTTCATACATAGGATCTACTAGAACCAATCTTGCATTTTGCTTTGTGTGATTCCTTCTAAGTTCACCTTGAACTATTCTCACTTGAGACAATGACTTTACATGGTTTTTGAGAGATTCATTGATCCTTTGGTTCTTTTCTTATTCTTTTTGTAGATTTTCATGTAAGTCCACCATTCTTTCTTTCCACTTCTATTTGAGTCCTCTTTTTTGTTGGAATTTGACACTTATACATGGTGTTTTCTATTATTCTAGGGTTTTGTTCTTCTTCATTCTTGCTCGATGGATTGAGAATTTCAAACTTCATTTGGACCTTTTGGTGTTGCACTTGGCTATGGTCATTACTTTCACCACTATTGAGGTATCTTGTCATGGAAAGGCGTGACCTGCTAACTCTATGATGTTTATGTAAGCGTTCTTAATTTGTTTAAATTTTAAGGGCACACTATGAAGAGATGCTCTTTCTTATAGTCATTGCAAAATCTACACTTGATTCTAGTACAAGGCTAATATCTAGATGGATGAGTACAATCTCAAAATCCACACTCGATTCTAGTACAAGGCTGATAGCTAGATGGATGAGTACAATCTCAAATAAAGGATGTATAACAAGGCCATCTAGCTAGTGGATCTCTATTTTGCCTCATAGGAGGTCTTATAGTGGTATACCGCACATTAGAATAACCTCCTTCTAGTCCTTGATTCCAATTAGAATTTTGGCCATAGTACATAGAATCTTAAGAAGAAAAGTAATCCATTTGTGTCTCCTTATAATAATATTGATCTGCTCTTGAATAGTAAAATATAGGTTTTTGTACATTTGGAGGTGGTGCTAACAAAATAGGCACTATACAACGTTCTTTGTGCTCTATTATAATCCTAGGATAGGTTGTGGTAGATTAGGATCTTGTTGACCTAGTTGTGGACTAGGTGCTTGATAATATTTCTAGCAATTATGGTCTCCTAGTGGACCATGAGGTGCAAAAGGATATGGCCTTGGTGGAAACGCTAGAAGTTGTCTCACATATTGTGGATTGTAGTGACAGTCATCCATGGTGTGATTCATGAGTTTTTGGTAGTATTGAAAATATTGCGGTTCTATTCTATTCATCGATGGTTCTTCCAAATGCATATCTTTGCATTGGATGCTCTCCTCCATATTGATAACATCTTCTAAGCGGTTGCACATGTTGAGGTGCATTTTGCTATACTCGATTGCCTGATGGCTATTGGGTTCCCAACTTGTTAGCTACCATGCCGGCAAGTTCATCAATAGAGAGTAGATGTGAACCACTTCTAGTAGAAGAGTCAAATGTTGTATGCGCACGTGGAATCTTTAAGTCCTTGGCCAGATTGTCTTCCAATTTTATACACTCTCTCAAGCATGCATCGAGTGTTTGCAAGTGCTTTACATAGACAAATGCTTGCAAATAAAAAAATAATATTCAAAAAGAAAAAAACATATCTCCTAAGCATACAATCAAATAATAATTGACAAAGATGATCAACAACTATTAGATTTTCTAGGTTAGGATTGAAGCATAGCATGAAAATTTTGAATAAACAAGCCCATTTTATATGTCCATCATACATCAATGATTGATTAAAAAAAATGTTTTATGGCTTGTTGATTTTTTTTATTAAAAATTCAAAACGCATAATATAATGCATCCAAATTTTGAATCCATGTATTGCAACCAAAAAATGTTTATCATACGGATTACGAATATTTTTTGAGGAATTACATTTTCTAGTTTCAAAAGCAAATGGGATTATCATTTTGCATTAGAAATGAACCTATGCCTCAACCACTAGCATCAAATATGGTTGCTCAAAATTAGATATTTGTAAAATAGGCGCATGCAAGAAGAGCATGTTTGAGTGTTTCAAATGATCTTTTTCATGGTTGTCCTCAGTAAAATTACCTTTTTCTTCAATGAGAAAGTCAATGGAAGAGAAAAATGTGAAAATTTGTTAACAATTTATGATAAAAACTATCTAATACAAAAAAAGATCATATTTTGTTAATAGATTTAGGAATTAACCAATCATCAATAACTTTAACTTTGTTTGTATCGACATGAACTCCTTGATTAGAAACTATTGGAGGTCAAGGTCTGTTGAAGCACACGAAAAACACAAGGAAGAAGAAGAAGCTTGGAGATCAACACAATGCAAAATGGTATTACTAAGTGAATGTACAAAGATAAATGACCCATGAGGCTTATAGGCATATATACAAGCTGGAGGAAAAAATCTCCAAAAGAGCAAAAAAAGTGCCTTGATTGTCTTAAGTGTGTTCACACATATCGCTACCAAAATATATCAACGAATCCCCCTTGGGAGTGAAGTAGTGAACAATGAGTTGGCACTCATGTACAATGAAGGACTAAGCTATGGGGAGTTAAATCAATGCGCAAAGCTTTGACGACATGATTATTGACATCCTAAAATACAAAAAACATCAAATTCCTCTATCTACCAAGCAAAAAGTGTCACATGTTTGCACCTATGATAACTCACTATCATGCAAAAAAAAGAATAAACAACATATAATAAATCAAATAATCCTATAAATGATAATATGACTACTACAATTGGTAAGCATATAATAAATCAAATAATTCTATAAATGATAATATGCCTACAATTGGTAAGCGACTGACCTTGATTGAATGGCCGATCACTAAAAAATAATGAACATGTTCCATGTGATAAATAAAACACATACGTGGAATTTTTCAATCACATAGCTTAAGGTGTGTGTTAATGATATGCAACAATCAAGTGAACATGTCATAGACAGTGGAGGACGAGCTAGGGTTGCAAAGAAGGTATGGTGTGTAGGTGTAATAAAGTGATGGGTAGGAGATGGTTGAACCACACCATTGACAGATAGGAGATGGTTGAACTACACCCTAAGAGGGAGGATTAGGAAGTAATCCTCAACCATGGCTTTTGGGGCAAGTGGTTAGTCCATCACATTCCTAACCAAGAGGTTGTGAGTTCAATTCCTTACAGTAGGGCAACCGATAAACACGAGCTGGCTCTGATATGATTGTTGCATGATGGCAACACATGTAGTATGCAGACATAGAGAGAGAGAGAGAGAGAGAGAGAGAGAGAGAGAACCAAAAGAGACATGGATGCATTCACATGCATATGTGAAGATGGTGTTGAACTTGTACAAAAAAAGTAAATTGATGGAACAAAAAGAAAGAGATAGGTAATTTAGCACTTTATATATCTATCTATAGAAAAACGTGCATGTCTCTATATTAAAAAATGATGGAAATTGTGAGTGATCAATCCTTCAAATATATGGGTTGTTTTTATCAAAATAAATAATTTCAAGTGGGTATAAGATGTCCATGCCTTCAGGATGCCTGACCAGCTCATCAAAACACAAAAGACATAAATTTATCAAGCATCACGTGGCCAATTTCACATATTTGGACATGTAAGAAATCACTATTATGTGACAATTAGAATAAATAAGATGTACTCCATAGATGATAATAAAATCATGCATTTCAAGAGATTGTCTTCTTCAAATGCACCAAAGCATTTAGAAAATAAGTTTTTATGAAGTTAAATACAAAAACATATAGCCATTCTCACATAAAAATGGTTTGGCTATTTAAAAATGCTCCTATAGAGCTATGTAGACTATTTTTACTAGTTATCAAAAAGATTCGAATTATATTCAATGTTTTCCCAACTTTTGGGAATTACATACGAATGTGCTTTCTAAACTAGGCAAAATGGAGTTATAAAGTAAGTCCTCTTTTTTTATTCTTCTTTCAGATTTGTTGAAACCCAACACTTTGGCTCTTTTTTGAGCACTCAAGGGCCTTAAATACATTATATCATCCAAACAACACACACACACATAGACATAGATATCTGTGTGTGTGTGTGCGTGCGTGTGTGTGTGTGTGTATGATCATAAAGCTATTTCTATTTCTTTTAAATACACAAGCCCTAGAGTTAAAACCCCTTGATTTCATGTGGATATAACACTCTTCATCCTACACTACATTAATGGGGAGAGTGAGACCATTTGGAAAATGGTCTTCAACCCAAAGACTTATCTAGCTTGGAGTTGGAATGCAGTCAAAGCTAGTTTTGAAACCCACATCAATGCCAAGAAAGACATCATAATAATTAGAAAAAAAAGAAGAGAACAAATTTTCATGCTGTTGAAAAAAAAAGAGGTCATTAAGGGTAGGATAGATGTCCAATCTCACCTCGATAAGCTCAAAAAACATACTTGCTATAAAGAAGAGTAAAGATACCAACACTTGAAGATACTTAAGAAGAAAACCAATACATACGTTATCTTGAAAATGATGATAGAGATGAGTCATAATATACCTCACAAAAAGAGAACCATGACTACATTGGATACAAAAAAAAAATATCCTACTTGGTGAAATTATCAAAAGAACCTTTCATAAAGGTAGATAATAAAGTAGTCAATGATTTTTTACCTAATGGAAAGATATTGATGCTAGAAAATTCACCAATTAATTATTCAAAGCTTTCAATATCATTGTGATCACTCCACTTATGTAGATTTGGAAGGAAGCAATCAATTTTAGTACCTTTCAAAATGTCTCAATGAAGGGGTGACCAAGATTTTTCACAAAAAGAAGGGAAATATTGAAATTGGGAACTAGAGAACCAATCATTATGCCATGCACAAGATGTAAAATCATAACAAAATCTCTTGCTAATAGGACCATTCGCTTACTATAGAATTAAATTGAAAAAGAACAAAATGGATTTATCAAAAGGAATTTTATTCTACAAGCCATTGTCCATTTATGGCAGGGTATAGGGTATGCCAAAGAGTCAAACCAAAAATTTACTCTCCTCAAGATTGACTTAGTTTAGGCATTTAACATAGGAGAATGGGAGTACATTTTGCAATCGCTTATGTAAATGGGTTTTTCTAGAAGGTTTGTTAAGATGATGTTCATCTTGGTGGGAAACACTTTAAGTATGATCATTATAAATGGTAAGCTCTCTAGACCCTTTGCTCTCATATGCATGATAAGAAATTAATCTTTACCTATGGCATTGCTTCTCTTTACTAATGTGACAAATCGCATTTATTGTTTGAGTCAAAAAATAAAGTCATAAGGTATCATGCAAAGTATTACTCTTCTAGATAGTAAAGATCCATTCACTCTCAAAATCTTTGCTCATGATGCTAATTTGCTTATTTAGAATGATGCAAATATGGTCAAGGAACTCTAAGATTGCTTATAAAACTTTCAAGCACAAAATAATGATCGTAATGGCTCTTATCACCAATCCTTCTCAATTTATGATAGAGCAAGGCCATTAGGTTATCATGAAACCAAGATTGATTTCTAGATTTAGGTATTCAAATGTGATTCAAGTTATGCTAAAGCAATGCTAGGAGTGGATCATTGTGCAAGATGGACAATAAGTTGAATAGATGGAAGGAGTTCCAACTAGGGAGGCCACTACTAATCAACAATTTTTGGTACCATCTACCATATAGTGGCTCTCTTGTTAGAAGCCATTGGATGACTTAAAAAGAATAGAGGAAATTTGCAAAAATTCCTTTGGAATTGAATTTCAAAATAAAAAGTGATTCCTGAAGTTCATTAGGGCACACAATTTTCTCCCCAAAAACAAGGGAGGTCTTAGAATTCTAATCATTGCTAGTGTGACAATATGGACACTAAAGAAATGTTTAAAGTATGGATTGAGGATTCTTGGGCTTGATTAATTCTTATAAATGCAGAGAGTTGCTCCCTAAAAGGGTCCTCACCATGGAAAAAAGCGAAGCCTTGTGTCGAACAACCTTAGGCGGTTTTCCTACTTCTTCATCTCCATGTGGTTTGATTATCATTACCTTGCTTTTATCCTCCTTGAAGGTGACCCCCAAAGGCTTTGCGTTGGTGACATGACCATAGAAAGCTTGGAGTAGAGTTAAAATGCAGTGTGTCATCGAAAAAAATGGAAGTGGGCTACATGTACAAAAAAAGTGATGCAATATATAGTCCCTAATAAAGGGGATCAACTCCATCAAAGAGGAGGATATCTCTTAATCCAATAAGCATTGGTCTAAGTGTTTTCAGACCTAAGAAGGACCTTTTGAATCAAGAAAGAAGAAACTGGACCATTGAGAATCATTGAAGTCTGACATAGTGTTTACAAACACTATGAAAATTTGAAGGTGGATATTGTTGATGTGGAATGGTCCTAAATTAGATGGGCATTGAAATTCGAGAGAGCTAAGAAGTCTATTATGCTTTGGAAAATCCCTCACAAAAGAATATGGAGAAAGCTCCAAAGGCTACAACATGAGATTTTCCCCTATGTGGTGCAAAAGATTTCGCAAGAAGAAAGGGAGATATTGGACCTTTATTCCTTGCTTGCGAGATGAAGCTCCATGATTTGGGACAAGGTGCAAAACAATTCACATTTAAGATCTAAGATCAATGGAGAAGATGCTATCCTAGGTGAAGCTTGATAGTTGAAGGACTATATGGAATGCCATCAAAGGGGAAGCCCTCTAGAAGGTCTTGAGGAACAAATGCTAAGTTAACTTTGAAAACACCCCAAAGTATATTGTCCCTTGAAAGATCCCTATCTATGTTTGGAAAGAAAATCAAGGGTAATAGGAGCTATCCCCTTTTGTCATTGGATGGTTTCAAGGCAACAAGATGAAAAGAGAAGCTATCCCTCATCAAGGGGATGACTTATTATAAACATCCTTTGCAGCTCTTCTATCTATGCTTCTAATTTTTTTATTTATTTTTTATTTATTTTTAATAAATGCAAGAATTTCAAGCTTTTCTATGTTAAATAATGAAGTCCGGCATCTTAGCAATTGTTGTCATTATTGCATTTTGTCGTTCGACACACGGGCGCATGTCAGATCGACGCCTACACGACGGCAGTCGCCACTGAAACAATGCTTACGAATGGCTTCTTACACACAGGGGGGATCCTGTTATTCAGCCTCATTGCGGGCCCCAGACCACCACGGAGATGTTGATCTGAAGAAAGTTCCAGCTAATGGAGGAACCGATGGCAAGCATTCTCATAGGTTCTCTGCAGAGGCGCAAGGAAGTAGCAGGACCTTCCTAAGAAACCACCACCATAGAGTGAAGAGGTCAGGTCGCTCATTTTTCCGTTCCGGCCCTCGAGTAGGTGTGGTGGCATTCCTGGTACTCTGCATTGTTAGCATTACTATCTTCGGTGGTGACTACCTGTTCTCGCTCGTCCGAAATCACGCAGGTTTCCATTTGTTCTATGAAGTATTTTGCGTATTATAGTGGGTGTTGTTAAAAGCATCAACTAGAATGGTGGACATTCCACGTCCTGTAGGGCAGTTGGTTGAGCTTTGGCCTCTTGAGGCGGAGGTCCAGGGTTCAAGCCCTGGGCTGGACATGTAAGGCTTTGAACCAGTAATGTTGTAACCTCGTCTAATCCCTGCTTGTGGGATATGGGGGGTTGTTGCCCAAGTGGTTAGCAAGTAGATGGAAAGGGGGGTGGTAACACATTGGTGATGTGAAGAGCTTGTGAGCAGAAAGTTGTGATCAAGTTTATGAATTATAAAAAAACCTTATAGGGAGCTTATGCAACTCTGCCAATCAACTGTCACACAATCATTCCACGATAAGTATTGGAACTCTACACTTCATTGTATATTTACATAGTGTTCGAATGAGGTAATTGATGTAATGTTACGTGTCCATCCTCATCGGACACTGTGATGCGCGCCTATAGTTACTTATGAGCATGTGTCCATCCATTGTGAACCTGGGATAGCTGGGCAAGAGTGCTATAAATAGGACTCTAGGCCTCATTTCAGGCATTCACATGTGTAGCACGTCTAGACACATAGGTCGTGGACAAAGCAACCCACACACATGTATGGTGTGGGCATGGTGATATGGAACACAATGCCCTTGAGGTGGTGGCTTCAGTGTATGGCTGTGTGCTTTGGGGCTCGAGGGTGGGTTGTTGTGGCCCATCTGGCGGGGAGGTGAGTTTGATGCCGGGTTCTTTATGTCTAGTGAAATGGATTGTGTTATGTCTTGTGTTGTAGGGCCGATCTTGGAGTGATCTCACATGGTTAGACCCTCATCTTGTAGGGAGGAATGAGGCATGGGGACATGCACAAATCCACTAGAGCTCATGGAGCTGGGATCATGGCTGATCCAGTACACAAACTGGCCATCTATAAGGTTCTTTTTGGTTCAATCTGTTCGGTTCATTCCAATTCGTTCTTGACCTGCCTTTTTCTTTGTCTTGGTTTTCAAATCCTCAAAAGGCGCTTCCCTCAAGCATGTCTCCTATTTTCCTTGGCACTTAATTGTTCTCGAGAAGTGGCTCTTGTGAGCACTTGTGAGAGAAAGAAAGAAAGAAAGAAAGTCATATTAACGTCTTCTGGAGGCCAAACATGGCCTATGAGACAAAAACCATGTACAAGTGTAGTAACCCTGTGTAGAAGATAAAATGAAATAAAAAGTATATCGCTACACAAAGCTATATAGGGCTGGAAAAGGCTGGGGAGATGTGGCTCTGACTCTGCAGATAGATAGATAGATAGATAGATAGATAGATAGATAGATAGATAGATAGATAGATAGATAGATAGATAGATAGATAGATAGATAGATAGATAGATAGATAGAGAGAGAGAGAGAGAGAGAGAGAGAGAGAGAGAGAGAGAGAGAGAGAGAGAGAGAGAGAGAGAGAGAGAGAGAGAGAGAGAGAGAGAGAGAGAGAGAGAGAGAGAGAGAGAGAGAAGAGAAAGAAAGAAAGAAAGAAAGACTTTTTAACGTCTATTAGAGGCCAAAATCGGCCTATGAGACAAAACATATACATCAGTATGGTCCAATCCACTGTGGTCCCAAAAAGAAAATAAAGTGTGAGTACCGCAAAGGGTATAAAAGGAGTGGATAGTAACTGGCATCAAGGGTGTGGGGTGCTATGGGTATGCACTCTATATGCTCAATGGGTGAGATACAAATATGATATGCATAGGGAGGGGAGGCTCGATGGTATCACAACCCACTAAATGCCTGGAGTGGGTGTAGGATATAATGCATCAATGGGTAAGGCATCATGGCGATCCTCAAAATGCTCTGAACGTCCAAATCGATAGGGGTGTGCTGCTGACGGCTCCGTATCTCCATGTCATGGCGTGCGTGAATCGCCTGAATCTCTCTCTAATGTGGACGGGCTCTTTGGAGTGGGGGTCTCGGTCGTCGACGCTGTCGTCTAAGCTCCTCTGCTCTGTGTAATGTGACACCTCGAGTGGTTGTGGGTCTGAAAAAATCTGTAATATAAGTCTGAGGGGGGGGGGAGGTGTGTCTCCATCTGCTGCCGGAGGAGTGATGCACTCCGGTGCTGGAGCTCTACTAGGAAACGACCTAGAGGGCGCTGGTCCTCTGTCCCCAATAAAGCCAGGCATCTACATGTGTAGTGCTCCTCGTCCTCCACCTCCTCTCTACATATCCTGCATAATCTCTAATCCCTCGGGGTATGT
>CM035444.1:46543084-46568084 GCA_020310875.1 Ceratopteris richardii | reverse complement strand
GCTCCTGTGTCTCCTCAAAGGCTCGCCTCTTCTGACGTGTGAGGGTCTTCATCCGTCCCCTTGCCTCTCTCTCTCTCTATGATCTCTCCCAATGCTCGCTGAGCTCGTAGTCTGCGGTAAAGATCTTTGTATTCCTCATCATACCAACAATAAGCAAGAGAAGATCCTTCTCGACTTGAGCCGCATATATGTGAGCTAGCTTGTGTGTGAAGTGGATGGTGGTGTGTGGGATGCGTGTTGCGGGTGTGCTTGTAGGGATGTCTCCCTTGAGGGAGAGCGCTAGGTATGTGTGATCGGCCCCAATGGGTATGGATGGGATGGTGAATGAGGTAAGTAGGTGGATGGCCTCTCTGGATCCCATGACATAATCTACTGTACTTCCCCTACCATCTGTCACGGAGTGTGGTATGCATGCATGTCAATCCTCCTGAGGTTGGCCACTGAGCCATCCCGTTATAGATAACGAGATTACGTCGAGAGCCTAGTTTGAGTAGATGAGTGCCATAGTGAGTGTGTGTAGAGTCAGCTGAAGCTCGAGCTTTAGACTCATCCTTTATGGTATGTAGTATTCGTGGGTCTTTTGGGTCAAATATCTCACATTGATCATTGCTTGTCCTTGCATTGAAGACTCCCATAAGGAAGACTTCCCCTAATGCAGAGTACTCTATAATCTCTTCTGACAAGTAGGTGTATGGTGAGTCCTCCTCTCAATCTAGTGTGAATCACGTGCGACTATCTATATCGTGCTCTGAAGTCCATCTCTGAAGAGTATGGCTACTCCTCCCGTTTCTTTGGTTGTGTGCTTACGTGTACACTCTTCGTATGTGGAATCCCACTGGAAAACATGGACTCGAGGTAGGCTCCGGGCTGGGCTCTCATGTCTCTTTGTCAGCATAATGATGTCTCTGCCTCTCAGTGTGTGTCCATAGATCAACATTGCAGTTCCAAACTGCAAGGTGCACCTCTTCTAACCTCTCTGGGTTTGTCCATAGATCTCCATTGCAGTTCCAAACTACAAGGTGTATCTCCTCGAGTGTCTCACAGGTCGCGAATCCCTATGGGATGGCCTTGCCATCAATGATGACATGAGCATCTCTGTATGAAGCCTTCTTTCCTTCTTTGCGAGCTTGGTGTACTCTCGACATATATGCATGGCGATGTGCTACTTGCATGGGTGTGGGATCATCATCAAGGTAGATGGGGGGGTCATCAAGTGCTCTCAAAATCACCCTCTTTCGAAAGAAAGTAGATCTTACATTTTTAGAAGGGAAGTGTAGAATGAGAGCTCTCTTCTTCGTGGGGTCTCGTCCTGTTCTCCAAGACTTGATGAACGGGGGGGACTCCTCTTTGTAGCCGAGCATCTTGCATAGTGTCTTCCCATCGGACTCCGGGGTGGAGCCCTCTTTTTCTACAATGCCCATGATGCGTACATTGAGACGATGGGCTTGTCTCATCTTTTCTTCCTTGATGGTGGTGTGCACGATGAGGGCTTCTTCCTTTTGTGCTTCCTCTTTGGCTTCTTTTTTGATGTTCTTTTTCACTATGTCGATCCACCCTTCTTTGGTAGCTTTTAGCTTGTTTTCTATGCTTGCGGTCAAGGCTTTGGTGAGTTTTTCTTTGAGAGCTTCTGTCTTGCTAATATTAATCTCTCCCTCTTCGGGTGTGAGATAGACCATCGAAGCTTTGAGGATCTCCAATTCCTCTTTCATGTTTGCTCTCTGCTCAGCCCATTCTTCTTTTTCTTTCGTACTCTCCCTTTCCCACTCTTCTTTCTCTTTCTTCCATGTTTCCCTCCCCTGATCGTGATAGTGGAGTCAACCATCTTCTTGTTTTCTTTGATAGCTATGGTCAGTTTGTCGTCCATTTTCGTCAAATCCTCCTCCTTAGCCGTAGTGGTCATGGTGTCAGAAGAAGACGGGAAAATGCTCAGTGTGCTGAGCCCAAAGACTTGCGATGGATATGGGAGCTCTCCCGATGCACGATGGAGCAAGGGTGGGAGTGGCTAATAACTATAGGCAACAGTCATTAGTCCGGAGCAGGGACACTCTACTTCCATGACTACTCTACTTCCATGTTAGAGTTTTGGGCAGTGACCTGTTAGGGTTTCAGGCAGCGACCTGTTAGGATTTCGGACAGTAAATAGCAGCTGTTTGGCCAAGTTAGGGCAGCGAACAGAGAGCAAGGCAGCGCTTAGGGTTTTGGGCAGTGAAACAACAGCTGTTCGGGCAGGTCAGAGAGCAAGGCAGCAGTGCTTAGGGTTTCGGGCAACGAACAACACAAACACACACACACACACACACAGAGAGAGAGAGAGAGAGAGAGAGAGAGAGAGAGAGAGAGAGAGAGAGAGAGAGAGAGAGAGAGAGAGAGAGAGAGAGAGAGAGAGAGAGAGAGAGAGAGAGAGAGAGAGAGAGAGAGAGAGAGAGAGAGAGAGTTTTTACGTCTATGATAAGCCAAAATTGTCCTGTGAGACAAAACATAGAATACATGATGTGGATGTCACTTCTGTCACAAAGATAAAAGAAGATCATAAAAAGCTAGTACAATCTATTTCACCACTCAAACATGAGTAATGAAATACTAAGGGTGATGGAGCCCTATCTCTGGGGGTATATGCATGTCTATATGTTGAGGGTAGTACAAACATGACAATGCATTCATCTACAAGTTCCATCTAGTGGCAATGCGGGGGGTGGACTCTGGAGGATGTTGTACATAGGTGTAGCCGGTGCTAGGGTTGCCCGTATGAAAGCTATAGGATCTTCTCTCATTTGGGCTACTCGCTCCGTAGTCGCCTCGTGCTGTCGAGCTCGAATCTCCTCTATTTGGCGATGGTGTAGCCTCACTCATATGAACTCTATGACTCATGGTCATTGTCTAGCTAGTCTCACCTAAGCTTGCTGGAGTGTCACTCCTTGTTGGGAGTCAGGTTTTTTTGGGGGGAGGGGATTGAGGTCCTTTGAAAAAAATCAGTGAGTTGTAGATGTTCTCCTCTCCACGTGTGTAGCTGTGTGTGTTGGTGGTAAAAGTGTATCCATATGGCTCTGTATCTATGTCAGAAACTCCCTAATTGTCTGTGACCTCGAGAGTTCATAATCTCTCGTAGGGTGGGCTGTCCTTTGAACAAAGTCTCATATGCTCTTCATCTCTCATAGGGTGGGCTGTCCTCTGAACAGAGTCTCATATTTGTCTCTAATCTGAGTGTATTTCTCTCTAATATGAGTGTATCTGTCTCTAATTTGAGTGTATGCTCTTCATCGACATACGAAGTGCTCCTCACTCTCCACCTCCTCTCTACGTAATCTGCAGATCCGCTCTTCTTTGGGGACCCCACTGCGTCTCCCACTCTCGATCTCCAATCTGTGTGATGCCACCCTCACTTGGCCAATTGCCACGTGTGAACTTGGCATATAGATGTCCATGTAGTGTGGTCTCTGTATGAACCCATATGACAAAATGGTGAGAAACTGATCTCTATAGTCTCACACCCTCCCCTCTAAACTAGGTGATCTCCATACTCTCCTGATGTAGAGGTTCCATAGATCCTGTCTCAATACCAAATTCCTCTCGCCACGGGCGAGGTGATAGTAATGTGAGTAAGAGTCATATTGAAAAGGTGGTAGGTGCTCCATATCCAACCCATGTGTCACGAACCAAGTGGTGACGTGAAAGTATCAGGTTCTATTATGCCCACTCTCAGACAACTATATAGCTTCCTCGAATGCTCTACAAGTGAGTTTGTTGTGGGCAACTCCCTCACCCTTTGACGAGCCGCTCCCTGGAACCGTGTCGAAGGCTTTGCGGAAGTCCACAAAGCTGCAGTGTAATCTCCTCTTCCTCATGCGAGCCTGGTCGATCAAGCATCTCAAAGTGAAGATGTGGTCTATGGTAGAGTAATCTTGTCTGAATCGTGCCTGTCTTAGAGCCTCATACCCTTCTCCTCCGCGAGGGTGCTCAACTCTGTCTCTAGAATTGCTCCATATAGCTTGGCCAGTATGGGGCCAATCATGATCGTTCGGTATGTGGCTGGATCCATAACATCGCCTGACTTATGTATAGGCACTATAGTGTGCTTAGTCCGTGAGTCAGGGAACCCCTCAATCAATGCTCTGTTGAAGAGGTGGGCGATGAGCAGTGCTAGAATAGTGCACCATAGATGAGGTGCTCTGCCTGTAGACCGAAATGGTCTCCTCTCTCTGAAGTGTTGCCATGCCATTACACTGTCTCGACTCTCGGCTCATGAGAAGGTGATAGATGTCCCAATACTGTCTTTCCTCCCAACCTCGCCTCTTGTGACGTGTGAGGTGTTGCATGTGATGCTGTGTTTGTTTGTGTGTAATCTCCCCGCTACGCTCAACTCCTGACACTCATCATCATACCATTGGTTTCGGGGCATGGACCTCGTGCATGGTGGGTGTGTGTGTGTGGTAGGGGAAGTTGGGTAGAGCTCAGTCGAGTAAGACGGCAGTGATCTTTGGAGTGAGTGTGTCCAGAGGTGAGAGTGGATCTAGTGAGAGTAGGCGGGTGTGTAAACGGTGTGTAGACATGTGAGAGCTCGCGTGTGAAGTGTATTGTGGTACGTGGCAAGGTGAGTGGGAGGGGGTCTAGCGTAAGGGGGATGAGAGTGTGAACGTGATAGAAGTGTGATTGGCTCAAATTGGACATCAATCAGTATTAAACAAAGTGATGAGTGATGCCCTAGAGAGGGTACCTAAGATGTAGTGGACTCTACTCTCTCAGTCCCCATGAGGAAAGCATGTCAATCCGCCCGAGTCATGCCTCGGTGCATCCCATTCATAGTACAAAGAGAGTTTTAAAAACGAGTTTTAAAAACAGGTTTTAAAACGTTTAGTACGTAGAGTACTAAAAAAATGGGAATAAAAAATGAGTATTATATTTTGTCGCAACATTTCAAATTTTTTTTTCTCTAATAATCCATGAATAATGTATATCTAACACTCATTTACATATCTAGTGCTAAAAACACTTAAAAAACCTTAATCTACTACCACTACAATGATTTGGAGTTAGGAAGGCCCAAAATGAATTGGGTTAAATTAAAAAAAAAATGGGAATGAAATCTTAAACAAAGGATTGATGACCTTAAAGCCCCACATAAAGCACATTAAAACTCTTAAGACAATGCATTTAGAGTGATAGACTCCAGAATGGATAAAAACAATGTCAACAATTTAATGATGTCCTGAGTCCTGACTCCTTGCTAAATGAAATATCTTTTAAAATCAAAATAGGAACTTTTTTTTTATCCGGATAAGAGGGACTTTTGGTTCTTATTTTGGTAGAGAAAGAAAGAAAACCATACATTTTCATAATTCTGTTCATGAAACAAAAACAAAAATTCAAGCTGATCTTATTAAAATAATAATAATAAAAAAAAAAGGTATTAGGACGTTCGGAACGTCCGAACGTCCTAAACGTTTTTTATTTAAAAAAAAAACGCGTTTTATTGTACTATGATCCCATTATAAATAACGAGATGGTGTCGGTTGCCAAGCTCAAGTAGGTGCTCTGTGGTGTCGTGACCACTGTATCGTGATACTCGGCTGGTCCGCGTCTCTTGCCCCATGCTCCTCATGATCAGTGGCTGCTCCATGTCATATGACTCACACTGGCGTGATTGTGTGCATCTATTGAAGTCCCCCATAAGGGAGACCTCACCTAGAGTGCTATAGTGTAGTGTCTCCTCCGAGAGTGCGGTGTAGGGAGAGTCACTATCTCTGAGCTTCTCCTCTTGGTCATGTCTAGGTAACGAGATCCTCGTGGTGGGAAGTAACAAATGGCTATGTAGATCCACCTCTCTGTTGCTATCTCCATGCGTACCCACATGTATCGTGCCTCCTCGTCTCGGCTGGTGATGTGGATCAAATTGTGTAGCTCTTGTTTGAATATGATGGCAACACCCTCAGATTCTCGTGCACTACTATGTAGCGTTGTGGTCTTGAATGTGGACACCCACTGAAACCTGCTATATTGGGGAGGCCTCTCTCTGGGCTCATGAGTCTTTGTGATGCATGCGAAATCGTGGGACTCCAAGATCTTCTCAAGTCTGTCCTGTCGCGACCAAAGTGCTCCGTTGTAGTTCCACCGTGCTCCTCTCAGTGGTGGCTCCTAGTGTGGGGTTGCCTCATAGGCTGCATGACCCTATTTGATAGGGAGTCTGTCCATGAAGACCTCACCATCATGGTAAAAGGCCTTCTTCCCTTCTCGTCGTGCCTAGAGTATATATGGCATGTAAGCACATCGGTGTGGTATCTGCATCCTCGTGAGATCCTCATCCATCTATAGGGCGTCGCTAGGTAGTCAACATAGCATTGGTCGACGTCTAAGGAAGACAGTCTCTCTCTCCTCAGAGCCCATCTGAAGGATGAGAGCTGGTAGACAGGATGTATCCCTGTAAGCCCTCCATGCTCATGTGAAGAGCATACTCTCGTATCCCCGAAAGATGTCAGTGGACTCTCCCTTCGGTGATGTGCCCTCTAGGAGGCCCGTAATCCAAACGTGGAGTCGTCGGGTGTGTCGAAGTCTCTCCTCCTTGAGCGTATCCTGGACCCTAGTGAGCTCTTCTTTCTTCACGTCCTCGTTGACCTCTTTCTTAATCCTATTGTGGACTACTTCCACCCAGGACTCGTGCGTGGATTCTACCTCTGTCTTGATTTCTTTCTTTATTTCTTCTTTGAGTGTCTCGACTCTCTACATTGGAGATCTCACCTTCTTATTTGATCATCCGAGAGAGAGAGAGAGAGAGAGAGAGAGAGAGAGAGAGAGAGAGAGAGAGAGAGAGAGAGAGAGAGAGAGAGAGAGAGAGAGAGAGAGAGAGAGAGAGAGAGAGAGAGAGAGAGAGAGAGAGAGAGAGAGGCGTTTTTACATCTATTAGGAGGCCAAACTCGGCATATGAGACAAGTCAATGTACATGGATGTGTCTTTTGTCAATCAAAAAAGATATAAGTGCTGAAAAAGCTGGTAAAGCTGATAAATCTTTGTGGTATGCATGTGGAGATACACATGAACGGGGGGGGGGGGGGGGGTTGTATGGAGTGCTATATCTATGATAGTCTATATGCAAAAGGGTCGTACAAGCATGAGAATGTATATGAGGGACTAACGAGCTCCATCCTGTACCAGTGGGCGGGTGTAAGATGTGGTACATAGTTGAAGGTGGAGTTAGGGCCTCCCTGATTACTCTAGTGGGATCAACCATCATCTCGGATCCTCTCTCTTCCATGGCGCGATGGTCACGAACCTGGATCTTTGCAATTTGGTGTGAGTGAAGTCTCAAGGCCCCATATCCTATAGCATGGGGTCGTCTCCTAGCTCGAGAGGTCTGAGCTTGCTGAAGAGTCACCGATGTGTGAGCTGAGGGGGGTAGGGCTGCTCCACGTCGTGGAACAAAGAAGTCAGTGAGTTGTCTCTGTCTCCCTCTTGTCTTGGCTGTTGTGGTGGGCTGGAGTAGGGAATGTCTGTGACTATGTATCTCTAGTAAGAATCGCCTCAGCTGCCGCTGATTTCTAGAGTCCAAGATCTCTCGGAGGGTGGGCTGCCCTGTGAACAGAGTCTTGTATCTTCCTCTAATGTCATCATATGTGCTACATCTGCATACAAAGTGCTCCTCATCCTTCATCTCTACTCTGCATATCCTGCATATCTGCTCCTCTCTAGGAATGTCTGTGGCTCTACGCGTCTCAATCTCTAGTCAGTGTGATGAGACCTTCAATTGGCCAATCGCTACCCTCCAGTAGCATGATGAGGCATGTAAGTATCCATGTAGCATGGCCGCTGGATGATACCATCCGCTAGTATGCCTAAGAACTGGTCTCGGTAGTGCGATAGTCTCGATCCCATGTGTGGTGTGTGCCATGTCTGACTAATGTAGAGTTGCAAGAGATCTTGTCTGAGCACAACATTCCTCTCACGATGGGAGAGGTGGATGAGGTGAGTAGGGGTCATAGTGAAAAGGCGGCAATCTTTCCATATCAAGTCCATGACTATCATACCATGCTCTAACCTGAGTGTACGAAGCTCTCTCATATCGTGACTCTGATATCTGTATAGATGCCTCAAAAGCTATGTATGAGTCTGTCTGTAGGGAGCTCCTTCATCCTCTGAATAAAGCAACTAGCCTCGAATAATGCATCTACTACCATGGGTGGTGCAGCTAGCTCTACCTTGATGATGTCATGTGGCACTGACTGTTTCCCGTGAAATAGTCGCGAGATCATACGTACTTGTGGCCTCTCGATCTCGCTCAACTTGGTGACTGTGAGGGCTTGGGCCCAAACTGTCGCAGCATACATCATAGCTGGTCTGACAAGTGTGTCAAATAGCCACCCCTTTGTGTGGGGCTCCTAAAAGTGTGCCTGGTGACATCTCCGCTCTAACATGGCTAAAGTTGCATATCCTTGTGTGAGTCTATCGGTGGCTGCCTGTCTCATACTGAAGGGCCAAGCAAGCTCGTGAATATGACTCCGAGGTAGACATAGGAAGTGACCACCTCAATCTGTCCATTGGAAGTTGTGAATCCTGGCCCATTCCTCTCCATGGGGGAGGTGTGAAAGATCATGAACTTGGTCTTGCCAAGGTTTACTGTCAAGCCCCTCTGTGTACAAAACTCATCCTGGGCATCCAGGTAGCGTTGTAATCTTGTTGAAGGTAAATGTACAAGCTCATTCTCATATGAGCTATGCTTGGATAAATTTACCAAATATAAAGATAAAGGAAAAGAAGAGAAAAGAAAAAAAAAAGAAAAGAAAAAGTCTAGTCAAAATTCATGATGAGTAAAAGATACATTATCTCCCTTGTAGTCAGTGGCATGTAGTGGGTAAAGGGTGAGTTAAGAAGGAGGCACAAACTTCTTCACATGCTCATTGGTTATAAAAGTGGAGTGGGAGCACATTCTAAACAAGAAGAGAAAGAGGCAAGAGCTCCCAATAGTCGGATCTAGTCATATTGTCATTTTGTCTTCCCTTAGACTCCTTCCAGCCGCACGTCATTTTGTACACAACTCTGTTGTGAAGCTCATATCTTAGTGTATATGTAATCATTTCTTGCGTTTAAACACTCATTGGAAAGCTTATCTAGTGTACTTTTGTCCGGCTCAAATATCTCCTTCAAAGCTTATATATTCTATGAGATATCAATCAAAGAGAGAAGTCTAGTTTTCGAGCATACCTGTGTAGACAGGTAGTCTATTTTGGTTGGTTAAGTTTCCCAACCAAAACATATCCAAATTGCTTGATTTTTGTCTTGTTGGAAAGCTCTTTGCATGTACTTTCTCTATCCCAAATATCTCATTCAAAGGATTTATATTTTGTGAGATATCTGTCAGAGAGTGAAGTCTAGTTTTTCAGTATACTTATGTGCGCAGGTGGTCTATTTTGGTCAGTTGGCTTTCTTGACCAAAACTCATCCAAATTACTTGTTTTTTAGCTTGTTGGAAAGCTATTTGTGTCTATTTTTTGTGTACCAAATATCTTTCTCAAAGGATATATATTGAGGGAGTTATCAGTCCGAGAGTGAAGTTCAGTTCTTCAGCATACTTGTGTGGACATGTAGTTCATCTTTGTTAGTTGCATTTCCTAATCAAAACTTGTCCAAATTAAGTTTTTTATAGCTTGTTAGAAAGCTTTCTTTGTCTACTTTGATTGACTAAAGGCACAAGTCCATTTGATTTTGTATTGAGAGAAACAAGCTATTTAAGGTGCAGCTGTTTGTCCAAGTGCTGTACATATAAGGGTTCACTACACATTTCCGTTGCGCATAGGAGAACTCATTCTCCACAGTTTGTATTAGAGCAAAATTGGTGCTGAAGCTTCATCAACAGAGCTGGAGTTAAAGCAAAGCAAAAGAGGAGCTACAAAACAAGGGGGAGCTTCATAAACGCAAGAGCAAAGGACAATATAACTATTCGAGGTAACTCTCAAAGTTTTTGATAGTCTTCAATGGCTGACTTGGGTCAACAAGTAGAGAAATTGGATAAGGATGACTATCCCGTATGGAAGTTTAGAATGATCAACTACCTAATGGGCAAAGGCTTGTGGGGTATTGTGAGCGGTGATGATGCTCAACCTCAAATCAATCAAGCTATGGCCACCGAAGTCAAAAGGAGGAAAGCAAAAGAATGGGAAGAGAGGAATACGAGAGTCATGTTCCTCATTTCACAAGTCATTACTAATGCCATGGTACGGCATATTCAATATCTAGAGAAAGCTAAGGATGCTTGGGAAGCTCTTG
The DNA here is from genome assembly GCA_020310875.1 of Ceratopteris richardii. Taxonomy (NCBI): domain Eukaryota; kingdom Viridiplantae; phylum Streptophyta; class Polypodiopsida; order Polypodiales; family Pteridaceae; genus Ceratopteris; species Ceratopteris richardii. Next base: position 46,557,836 of record CM035444.1, on the reverse strand, counting down.
AAAGGATGTGTTCAACAAATACCAAAGTTAGGAAACTTCAACTCAAGAATGAGTTGAACTTAATCAAGAAAAGTTAGAGTCAATCCATAGCTGAATATACTTTGAAGATTAAGGAGCTAAGTGATGCTTTAGCTTCTATTGGCACAACGGTTGAAGACGAAGATCTTGTGTGTTATACTCTCAATGGATTAAGAGAAGATGAAAGATGGAAGCCTTTTATAACTTCCATTAACTTGAAAGATGCATATTTAGGTTTTGAACAACTAATTCCTCATCTTGTCACAGAAGAGCTTAGCTTTGGTGGCCCCAAAGGAAAGGACAGCCACAACCAAATGTTATATGCAAGTCGAGGTAAAGGAACGAACTCAAGAGGAGGCTCAAAGAGGAAAAGGAAGAGGTCACGATCAAAACAATTCGGAAGACAACAAAGATGCATCAAATGCCAATACACATGGAAGAGGTCGAGGTAGAAGTAGAGGAAGAGGCTGAGGCTCCTACAATTCTCATAAAGGTATAACATGCTATCATTGTTGTAAAGTAGGACACTATGCTAGTGATTGTTGGCTGAAGAATGGAAGACCAAATGGAGGCAATCAAAGGAACCAAAGCAACTATGCAAGCACATCAAGTGAAGGAAGCAAGGACACACTACTTGCAATGAGACATGAGTATAGAAGCTCTTGTGAAGATGACAAAAAATGGTACATTGATTCAGGTTGTAGTAACCATATGTCATGCCAAGGAAGTTTGTTCATTAATCTATAGGTACTAAGTGCAAAAGGATGTGTTGAAACAAGTGATGATACTCAAGACATGATTGAACATATTGGAGATATAAGGCTTGGAGATACAAGTAGAGCAAAGGTACTATGTAATGTTCTTCATGTTCCTACAATTTCAAAGAACTTAATTTCAGTAGGACAAACGGTAGAGAAGGGTTATCATGTCATATTCAATGAGAATGGGTGCTTCATAAAGAATTCAAAGGAAGGCTTCAAGGTCATTGCTCGAGGTAGAAGAGAAGGAAGGATGTTCACTTTGGACATCCAACATCCACATGGAAATACATTCAATGTGGGGACAAGAAGATTTCAGAGCTACATTTATGGAAGAAAAGAATAGGACACATCAACATTCCAAAGCTGAAGGACATGAGCAAACATGAAGTGGTAAGAGGTCTTCCAAAATTTAATAGCATTGGACTACATGAGTTATGTGAAGCTTGTTAACTAGGAAAGCAAACGAGGCAGCCATTCAAGAGGAGCAATTATGTGGCCCCAAATGTTTTGGACTTGATACATACGGATGTATGGGGACCAACCCAAGAGGCATCAATGGAAGGTAATAGATTTTTTGTCACCTTCATTGATGATCACTCAAGAAAGGTATGGCTGTTTTGTATGAAGCAAAAATCAGAGGTGTTTTCTATATTCAAAAGATTCAAAGTTGAAGTTGAAAAAGAAACAGGAAGGTCTATCAAAACCTTAAGGTCCGATGGTGGAGGAGAATACTTCTCCAAAGAATCTTCAGATTTTCTACAAGAGAATGGGATCAAAAGGCAGTTCACTTGTAGGTATACAGTGTACACCACAACAAAATGGAGTAGCTGAGAGGAAAAATAGGCAAATTGCTGAAATTGCAAGATGCATGCTCAACGAGATGAAGGTACCATTGTATTATTGGGCTGAAGCTACTAGAACCGCCATTTACTTGATGAATAGATGCACAACATCAGGAATACATCACTTGACTCTAGAGGAGGTATATTCTGGTAAGAAACCTGATCTTACACACCTCAAAGTGTTTGGATGTGTTTTCTTTGTTCACATTCCACAAGATCTTAGAAGAAAGATGGAACCAAGGTAAAAAAAAAGCATTTTCATCGGCTACTCGATGGAGCAAAAAGGATACAAGTGTTACAACCCTAGAACAAAGGAATTAAGAGTCTTGCGAGATGTGGTCTTTGATGAACTAAGACCATGGTATGAAGATAAAGGAAAGGAAAAGATTCTTAAAGAAGATTGTGATGATTATGTAGGAACAAATCAAAGAGAAGTTCAACAATCAAGCACAAAGGTTTCAGGTCCAGAGGCATCTACATCGAATGAAGAATGTTCAACATGGAGGGGGAGTCATTCTGTGTCTCCAAATTCACCTCATAGTAGAGTCGAAGAAGAAAGTGCTACTCCAAATAGCGAGTAGATGCAAGTGAAGAAGAATATGAAGAGGTAAACACTCTGATGGTAAAGTTGAATAGGTTAAAGAAGCAACTTTCTAAAGGCAATGAAAGAAGATCTTCAAGGACAAGGTATCCAACTCAAAGGTTGAGTTATGATAGTTTCATGCTGACCTATTTTGCATACATGATGCAGGTTATCAAAGACAAAGAGCCTGAGACATATGAAAAAGCTTGCACACAAAAGGAATGGAAGCAAGCTATGAAAGAGGAGATCAAAGCTCTCAAAGATAATCACACATGGGAGCTAGTGCCAAAGAAAGAAGGTATGAAGATTGTTTCAAACAAATGGGTCTTTAAAGTAAAGAGGAATGCTGATGGTTCACTGGCTAGATATAAAGCTAGATTAGTTGCCAAAGGATTTAAACAAACACAAGGCATAGATTATGACGAAGTTTTCAGCCCTGTTGCAAAGATGGGAACTATCAGAACATTAATAGCAATTGGTGCTTTATAGCTTGAAGCAATATCAGGTTGAAAAAGGCACTTTATGGCTTGAAGCAAGCACCAAGAGCATGGAATCAGAGATCGGTAGAATATCTAAGTAAGTGTGGATACAACCCAAGTAGTGAAGATCCTTCATTGTACATGAAGAAGGAAGAAAATAGAGAGGTATATTTTTGAATATACGTTCATGACCTCATCATAACAGGAAATGATGCTACAGGGATTAAAGATATCAAAAGGAAGCTTGATAAGGAGTTTAAAATTTCAGATCTTGGAGAGCTGAAATATTTTTTAGGAATTGAAGTTTTTTATGGAAAGAGTGGCATCTACTTGATGCAAAGGAAGTACTTGTTGGATGTTCTTTTCAGATTTGGAATGAGTGAATGCAAACCACTCACTCAACCCATGGACACAGATACAAAGATTTGTTCAAATGATGGAGAACCATTGGAAGATATAACAACATACAGAAGCATTGTAGAATCATTAATCTATGCAAACATTACAAGAACTGATTTATCTTATGTTGTTGGTGTACTTTCTCAGTTTATGCAAGCCCCGACAAGTGAACATTTAAATTGAGCCAAGAGAGTATTGAGATATATAAAGCATACAGTTAATCATACAAGTTTGATGAAGAATTGAAGGTCAAAGGCTTTAGCGATGCTGATTGGGCAGGTTCAGAGGAAGATAGAAGATCAACCTCAGGTTATGTGTTCATGATAGGAAGCAAACCTATCACATGGAGCTCAAAGAAACAACCTATTGTTGCACTTTCATCCATGGAGGCTGAATATAGAGGATTAGCATTTTCCACATGTGAAGCAATGTGGATTAAAAAGCTTTTGGCTGATCTTGAAGTGCAAGTTGGAACCATCCTTATATACGGTGATAACATGTCAAGTATTTACTTGGCAAGCAATCCTATCCTATGTTTCATGCAAGGAGCAAGCACATAGAGCTCCACTACCATTATATAAGGGAGAAGGTATTGAGCAAAGATGTGGAGATAAAGTTCATCAAAACCAAAGAGAAGGTTGCAGATATGTTTACAAAGTTCTTGGATGCTTCTAAACTCAAAGGTTTCAAGGATGTGATAAATTTGCAGGACATGGTTGAAGATAACTCCCAAATGAGCTTGAGGGGGAGTGTTGAAGATAAATGTACAAGCTCATTCTCATATGAGCTATGCTTGGATAAATTTACCAAATATAAAGATAAAGGAAAAGAAGAGAAAAGAAAAAAAAAAAGAAAAGAAAAAGTCTAGTCAAAATTCATGATGAGTAAAAGATACATTATCTCCCTTGTAGTCAGTGGCATGTAGTGGGCAAAGTGGTGAGTTAAGAAGGAGGCACAAACTTTTTCACATGCTTATTGGTTATAAAAGTGCAGTGGGAGCATGTTCTAAACAAGGAGAGAAAGAGGCAAGAGCTCCCAATAGTCGGATCTAGTCATATTGTCATTTTGTCATCCATTAAACTCCTTCCAACCGCACGTCATTTTGTACACACTGTTGTGAAGCTCATATCTCAGTGTATATGTAACCATTTCTTGCGTTTAAACACTCATTGAAAAGCTTATCTCGTGTACTTTCTTCAAAGCTTATATATTCTGTGAGATATCAGTCAAAGAGTGAAGTCTAGTTTTCTAGCATACCTGTATAGACAGGTAGTATATTTTGGTCGGTTAAGTTTCCCAACCAAAACATATCCAAATTGCTTGATTTTTATCTTGTTTGAAAGCTCTTTGCATGTACTTTCTCTATCCCAAATATCTCATTCAAAGGATTTATATTTTGTGAGATATCTGTCAGAGAGTGAAGTCTAGTTTTTCAGTATACTTATGTGCGTAGGTGATCTATTTTGGTGAGTTGACTTTCCTACCAAAACTCATCCAAATTACTTGTTTTTTAGCTTGTTGGAAAGCCATTTGTGTCTACTTTCTGTGTACTACCAAGTATCTTTCTCAAAGGATATATATTCAGGGAGTTATCAGTCTGAGAGTGAAGTTCAGTTCTTTAGCATACTTGTGTGGACAGGTAGTTCATCTTTGTCAGTTGCGTTTCCTAATCAAAACTTGTCCAAATTAAGTTATTTATAGCTTGTTAGAAAGCTCTATTTGTCTACTTTGATTGACTAAAGGCACAAGTCCATTTGAGTTTTGTATTGAGATAAGCAAGCTATTTAAGGTGAAGCTGGTTGTTCAAGTGCTTTACATACAAGGGTTCACTACACATTTCCGTTGCGCATAGGAGAACTCATTCTCCACAAATCCCTCGGGTGACTCTGAAATCAATACAATGTCAGTAGCAGTACTAGTAGCTCAAGTAATAGCCAATGTAGTAGTCGAAGCTGAAGTAGTAGTTGTGGTAGCTATAGTAGTCATTGTAGCTATAGTAGTAGCCATAATAGTAGAAACAAAACCGTGGTAGTAGTAGCCCTAGTAGCGGTAGTTGCTGAAGTAGTAGTTGTAGCAGCCATAGTAGTCGTAGTAGCTATAGTAGTATCCGTAATAGTAGTATTAGCCATAGTAATCATAGTGAAAGTAGTAGTAGCCATAGTAGTTGTCATAGTAGCAACAACATATAGGGATGAATGATAGAGAGAGGAGAATTTTTTTTTTGGGAAAGCTTTTTTGGGGAGTCCTAGAAAAGTCAATTGCAAAGGTAAGTACAAGTGATTATAAAGTGTTTGGAATCAAAAGTTAGGGTCTCTTAATTATAAAACGAAGGTCAACGTAGAAAGGACTACTTCGAAAGAAATTTCATGGAAAGTCAATTGAAAAACTATGTACAAGTGATTCTAAAGTGTTTGGAATTGAAAGTTAGGGTCTCTTAATTTATAAACTAGGGGTCAACATAGAAAGGAATATTTTTGAAGAAATTTCATGGGGATATCTCAAAATTGCTCATAACCTTAATAATAATAATAGTATGAAATTAGGTTTATGTAATTGATACTAATGAATATAGCTTTCACAAATCTAGAGTTAAGAATAAAATCATGGTAAAACATACAAAACGCCATTGTTAAGAATTTCATGAAAATGTGTTGGACTTTTAGCAAACTTATCGGGTAGGTTTTTGAGTATATGCTCAAAATCACAAAATAATGAGTAGAAATAGAGGAAAGCTTAAGAATGTGTAATAATTGAACATTTTTACAATTGGAAAAATGGCGTTCGGGGCCACATTTGAATCCTTTTTGATCCAACAGAAAAAGATGAACTCTCCTTTTCAACTTGTCTTGGGGGAGTCTATCTATGGTTTACAATTTTTTCTCTTTCTTTCACACTCTTGCACAATTATGATTTTCTTGATTCTCATGAAGATTGTTTATGTTTTAGGCTTTTGTTCATGAGAATGACAATGTGTGTTTTTTTTTTTTCAGTTTGAGCTATGAAGGAGGCCATTAAGATAGTTACAATGAGCCTTTCTCCAGGAATAAATAAACTTTGATACTAAATATTATTAGGTTAGAACATTTTCCAAATCGTGTCCCCCCCCCCCCCCCCCCCCCCCCCCCCCCCCCCCCCCGCCCCTCCCCCCTCTCGCCCGCCCCCCCAAATTCAAAAGAAAGTTCAAAACTCCTTCAGATTCAATTTTGAAAGTATACGAAATCGCAGAGATACGAAATCGCAGAGAGATCTGACTATGGAAGAGGCCACTATAGAGTTGACCAAACTCTTCATTCAGTGTGGCATTCCATTTAATGTTGCGAATTCTCTTCCATGGAAGAGGGCAATGAACGCGTTAGTAGAATAGGTGTTGCTTGGGAGGGTCCGTCGGGACATACCTTGCACACTAGAGCTCTTAAGGCAAACAAAGTTGGTAGAGACTGAAATATGGGAGAAATGTGAATGCTCTATTTTGTGTGATGGCTAGTCGGACATTCGTAGAAGGAATGCTTATAACATTCCTCTTGCAAGGGCACAATGTTTTTACGTGCTATACTGTCCATGCACCAGGCACAGTAGTGACAGGTGAATTCATATTCTCATATGTTAAGAAAGCCATTGAGGATGTGGATTGAAGAGGCATGCCCCAAGATATGCATCTCCTCGGGAAACTATGAAGCATGCATTTTGGCATTGCCCATCAGTGAAAAAAGCTTGGATGCTTTTTCCAATCTCGGAAGAAAAATCGACAATGTTCAGATGCACATTTCTTATCTTTCATACTGTGGATGTAGATTGGTTGTGGATTATGCATAGATCAGTAGTTTAGTTTATTTGCTATGACACACATGAGACTTATGTTACAAAGGGCTCTTTAGTGGTTGCCAATTCTTCCCACAGCTGAAGTGGGAAGGTTGTAAGGCGAAATTGAAAATAGATGTTGGTTGTCTTGTAGGTGAGAAAAAGGAGAAAGTGTCACACCTTCACTTAACATGACATGACATGTGGGAGGCAGGGGATGAAATCATCCCCTTCTGTATTCATTCTTTCTTCTCAATACAGGGTGGACAACTTTCCACCGAAAAGGAAGAAAAACTTGAGTATTGATAATTGTACAAAAGACCTATCTTCCAAATGCATTGTGTCAAGGGATGAGTGGAAGAAGTTTTCATGTGCATTGTGAATGATCATGAGGAGCCATATTGAAATTGTCAAAATGGACTTTGATATAAGCCCATGCTGTGGTTTATGATTCCAGCATATGGGAACTGAGAACAGCAGAAGAAATTTCTAAGAATGCTTAAAGTAATATGAGTGGATATCAGCTCCTGAAAACTCCTGATAGTACCCCTCTTGCCTCCCATGGACTGCAGAAATTACCCACGAGCTCTGTTAATATTTGAAACAAATGGTTGATGCTCATCCAAAGATTGAGAGTTTAAAATGTGTTTTTCTTTTTTTCTAGGCAATTTCCTCTTTATTTCCATTTTTCTTTTGACCTGGCATTAGTATCTTAAATATATTCCTTTTACAACGTTTTTAGTTGTAGAAATTAGTTTTATACTTCCAGGACCGCAATCTATTTATATGCTGAAAATGTAATTAATAAGTGATATCCTGTTTCTAATAAGTGTCTAAGTGTTTCCATGAACCTCATGTGGGTTTGCTGTTCCTGGTCTCAGGTTATCAGGAGAGTGACACTGAGGATTACCCGGATAAGGATAAGGTGAGGGCTCTTATGTTTGGCAAGGTACATGTGCAAAATGAAGAACTTCTAAACAGAGATTCAAGGTATTGGGAGAGAGATGACAGAATCCGTGACTATGACCCAGACATTAAGCATGCAGCTCTGAAGGATCCTGTTGTACAGAGAAATGAAAGTGACATTTTATACAAAGTCAACCCAAAGAGTACACACAACACAGAGAAAGAGAACATTTTTTCCAATAATTTTTACTTGCGTGATTCAAATAGGAAAGTGAAACCCATTCTGAAGCAAAATCATCTTTCAAACAATACCACCAGTGAAAATACTAATCTGGATAGGGAAGGGAATGTTGCATTAAGCGAGGAATCCAAATTGTCAAAAACAAATCAAAATTTTGATTCCTTTGCCAATTATAACCAGAAAATTCTTGATATTCGTGTATCTGCAAAACAGACTAATGATGGATGTATTATGCTCAGTGATCATGCTAATCTCTCGAATTACAAAAACCTGGAGAGACATCAACACTTACATCATGATGATGATGTAGAGGACGAGGAGTACCATAATTTAATATCTGAAATTGACCAATCTAAAGCATTAGTTGATAAATTCAATCAATCAAAACTGGAGGTGAGTAATGTATCAGATGGAGATATCACAATAAAGTTAAACAATGCTCAGTACTTCACTTCTGAAGAGAAACTTTCCAGTAGTCATAATTTGGATGCTGGAAAGGATATTATGTCGATGGATTTGAAAAAGGGCCAGCATTTGGCGACTTGGGACAAAGTCGCCTCTGAGTATAGTTCAGATCTAAGAGGGGTGAATGCATCACTGGAATTCAGGGCTTTCAGGCAGGGAATTTTTTCTGGGAATAGGCAAGATTTATGGATGCAGCAAGAAAGTTGGAAATCCAAACATCGACACCGTTCAGGTTGTGATATTAATCATCCCACAGTTTGTAGTTATTGAATTAGATATCTCTACACTTTTAGATTTTGCCAACAAATTTCTTATGTAGGCTTTTCTACGAATAAATAATCTTCCTTGCAAAGCTAGAGTGGCTGACAATCCAGCTTGATTTTTAATGTGCAGAGAGTCCTTGTGAGATCAAATTTTTGGAGACAACTGAGGGTCTTGCAGTACCTGAAACAAGTTCTCAGTTTGAAAATTTCTCCTTATCATATGTAGAAATGGAATATCCTCAAGGCCTTGCAGGTTGGGAACCCAGATTTGCTGGCCACCAGACCCTTGCACAAAGGAATCAATCCTTCAAAGCAGAAGATCAGACCGTACATTGTGGTTTTGTGCAAGCTGCTGGTCAGTTCAAGACAACAGGGTTTGACCTATCAGACGAAGACATCCAGTATTTACATACTTGCCGAATCGGTGTGTCCTCTTGCATTTTTGGAGGCTCAGATAATATTCGGTCACCAAGAAATCGCATGGTGAATTTTTTTTTATAATAATATAACCCTGCAAATGGTTACCAATAGTCGTAAAATTCAACTCCTGATTCAGTGAAGCTTTTGTTTGTGTAGTTGACAGGCTCTTTCAAGAAAGATGTGTGCTTTGTTATGTTTGTAGATCAATCAACACTCAATGTGATGCAGCAGGAGGGGCAAGAAGTAGACAAGAAAGGGCACCTTGGTCCATGGAAGATTGTGCTCGTTCGAAAAATGCCCTACACAGATGCACGGCGTGTTGGCAAAATCCCCAAATTTTTGACACATCGATTATTTCCTTCTGCCCGGTGAGGTCCATCTTCCGCAGCACTCACACTAATTAACTGGGCAGTGTTTTTATTATTTCTTTGAGTTTTTCCCAAAATCTAAAATCTTTCTTTATTATGTATGTATGTATGCAATAATGTATGTATATATGGTGCAAGGATCTATGCTTTTTGTCGTGCTGGTGAGTTGTCCGAGACTAGTTAACTTTCTTGGGTCACTTTGATTTATGGTGCTTCAGACAGTGCTTTCAGTAGCACCTGTCAGGTATTCACATTTCACTGTTATTGAAGATATTTTTTTGGGCTGCGGTTGCAGTTGTGCCAGATTCAGAGGGTTTCTTTTAGGTTGTATACAGTGTTGTCTTTTGAATACGTCAGATGAAGTTTCATGTGTGTAATTGCCGACTTGATTCATGGAGTGCGTGTACTCCATCGCTGTTGCTGGGTGGTTGTATAATTATGAAGTTTCTGCTACAATTTTCTTTATTCAGTATCTTCTTACAGACAAATGTACTTTAATAAGTGTCTATATATGTGTGTTTGTATGTGTTTATGTTACTTTGATAAATGTCTGTATATGTGTGTGTGTGTGTATGTATGTATGCATGCATGCATGTATGTTTGTATGTATGTATGTATGTATGTATGTATGTATGTATGTATGTATGTATGTATGTATGTATATATGTATCACGTATGTATGCATGTATGTATGTATGTATGTATGTATATATGTATGTATGTGTAACATAGGGTACTCTAGAGGAAGAGGTGTGAACCACCTCTTAGTTGTTATGAGGTGGGCACACACATGAGTGCCAAGTGGCACCCATGTGTGAAGCCATGCATAGAGACTCTTTGTAAGTATTTGGAGAGTGAGGATTAATGCATAGTTATTTTCGTACGCGTATGGAATATTTTCTGTACGTATGAAAAAGTATGCGTATGTTTGCCGTATGATTGATTCCGTACTCCATACTTCTTGGACATTGTCATTGAAAATTTTTTGGTCTTCCTTCAGGGCTTGAACGCATGCTGAATAGTGTATGAATGTATATATAAACACACACATATACATCCATATATGTATACACTAGATACATACAAACATATTATATATATGTTATATATTTAAGTTTCAGATTTTTAGTACTTTTTTGTCAGAAGTATGATATTGTGTATGATATTTTAAATGAAATTCCATATTTTTTCCATACTTTCATACCCGTATGCGTTTGTCATATGGTTCATGTATGGAAAAACTATGGATTAATGGGAATACCACACGGCTGGGAGGTGATTTTTGAGAGAGGATCTCTGTGAATTTGCTCCATATTTGTAGTCGGCGACTCGACTTCTTCACGCTCGATTACGGTGCTGTAACACTCCCAAAATGGAGGATCTCATCAGGAACAACCCCTCATATTGGTATCCTGAAAGGGTTTGGATATGGTGCTGAAGGGGTTGGAGGCGTAGCTGCCAGATAGAGGGAGAGAGGTAGTCAACCAGCTTTGGAGAGGCTTCTCTAAAAGTGAGAGGAAGCCAAAGTGTTATTAAGTTATGTTATATAGAACCCTTTTAGGGTTGGCCAAGTTCACATTGAACTTGGTCCACAAAATAAAGAATAAGTGACATAGTCTTTATAAATAGGCCTATACACATGTATACACTATAAAGGGGTCATTTAAGACTTTATCCCAACAAAATTGCACTTTAAAGCATAAATGGCGCTTTTAAGCTACGTAACTCCCACCACCTGTATACATAACTGATGTTGTGCTTTGGGTAAGCACATCTACAGGGTTCTCTGATGTATGGACCTTAACTAAAGTGATAAGGCCATCCTTAAGCACTTTTAAATGAAGTGATATATCATATCGCACATCAATATGTTTTGTGCGTGCATGGAACATGGCATTCTTTGTCAAACATATGGCACTCTGGCTATCACAACCAAGCATAGGTGCTCTATCAGGCACAAACCAAACTCATTGCAAAGACGCGCTAACCATATTGCTTCCTTGGAAGCCTCAGTGGCTGAAATATATTTAGCCACAGTAGTAGATAAAGCAACATCTATTGCACCATGATATGACACCACCTGTAAGAATAAAAACATAGCCACTTGTGGATTTTCGTGTATCCAGATCACCTGCCATGCCGGAATCACAGAATCCTTTGAGCTCTAATGGGTCCTTCCTAGAATTGAGGCATTTGTTTTCAAATATCTCAAGGTAGATTTGACTGCCTCCCAATGAGCTCTACCAGGATTAGCCATGAACCTGCTAACAACTCCCACTGCATGAGCAATGCCTGGCCGAGTGGCAACCATAAGTGAACCACAAGCTGATGCATATGGAACACTCTTCATGTAATTGGCTGCATCATCATCTTTGGGACAGTCATCCTTGGAAAGCTTAACATGTGGCTGCAATGGCACTCGAAGAGGCTTAGCATCAGCCACATTAAATCTGTCCAGCACTTTTCCAATGTAATTTTCTTGGGATAAATGCAAAGTATGCTGCTGCCTATCCCTTTTTATTCGCATACCAAGAATATGCTCAGCTTCTCCAATGTCTTTCATTGAGAATGCAGACTTCAGCTGCTGTTTTAGAGCATTCCGTGTGCTCTTTTTCTTCCCAGCCAGCAGCATATCATCTGCATACAGTACAAGAATAATTGGGCTGCCATCTTCATCCCTTTTGGTGTACAAATAGTGGTCTGCATGGCTTCTTTTAACCCATGTTTGAGCATAAATGCATCAAACTTCTTATACCATTGTTTGGGGGCCAGTTTCAGCCCATATAAGCTCCTTTTCAGCTTGCATACCAGATGCTCTTTTCCAGGAATGGCATATCCTTCTGGCTGTTTCATGTACAGCTCTTCGTCTAAATCACCATGCAAAAGGGCTGTTTTAACATCCATTTGGAATAACTCTGGATCCAAGGGGAGCTGAGAGAGCAAATAACACACATAATGTGGTCATTTCAACCAATGGAGAGAACACCTCTTGGAAATCAATGCCCTCCTCTTTTTGGGCATATCCCTTAGCAACCAACCGTGCCTTATACTTGGGTTTGCCATCAACAGTTTTGATTTTGTACACCCACTTGTTTGGAATGGTCTTCCTTCCTTTGGGCAACTCAACCAAATCCCAAGTATCATTTGCATGCAAGGCCTTTATCTCTTCTTGCATGGCTGACTCCCACTTCTTCTTGTGCTCACATAGCTTTGCCTCTTTATAAGTAAGAGGCTCACCCTCACATGATAACATAATGTAATATATAGAGGGGTCATATCTATTCATTGGCCTCCTAGGACGTGTAGATCTTCTTACCCAATGATCCACATTACGCGGTAATGGATCTGAGTATGCCCATGAGGAGCCTCTTCTTGCTGTCCAACATCATTTGGCTCAAAAACCATTGGATTGTCTACATTTTCAGCCATATGTGGTGCATCTTGAGTGTTTGAAATAGGCCTAACATGTGGCTGGTCTTGCTGAAATGTGAGCTTTTTATGGTCATGTTTCGAGGCAACATTATTTTATAGCAGCCTTGCCTCATTAAAAACAACATCCCGGCTGCGTATGACCCTTTTTAGCTGAGGTAACCATATTCTATAACCCATTTCACCTTCTTCACCATATCCCATGAAGAGGCCTTTAATGGATTTGGCATCAAGTTTACTCCTCAACTCAGGCCTTACAAAAGCTTCAGAGCCAAAGATGCGTAAGTGATCATATGAAGCAGGTTTGCCATACCAAACCTCTTCTGGGATGTCACCTTTCAAGGACATGTGAGGGGATCGATTGCATATATGTACTGCAATTTTAAGAACCTCTCCCCAAAAAACATGAGGGAGATTAGCTGTCGACAACATGCATCTCACCCTCTCACAAAGAGTCCGATTATACCTTTCAGCCACACCATTAGAACAGGGGCTGTATGGAACAGTAAGCTCCCTCTTTATGCCCAAATTTTCATAAAAAATTTTGAATTCAGCACTTGTGAACTCACTCCCATTATACGGACGTAAGCATTTCAGCTTTCTACTTATTTGGCTAGTCACAAATGCATGAAATGTCTTAAACGGAACAAACGCTTCATCTTTTGATTTGAGTAGGTGCACCCAAATTTTCCTAGAAAAATCATCAACAAAAGAAATAAAATATAAGGCACCCCCCATAGATTTGGTGAGCATGCTACATATATCAGAATGGACAAGATCTAATATACAAGACTTACAAGACACACTAGAGTAATAGGAACTTTTCACGTTCTTTCCATATTGACAATCAATACAAAAATCTAGCTTGGTGCCTTTAACATCAAGCTTCTTCAAGTTACAAAGTTTGGATAGACCCTTTTGGCTCATATGGCCGAGTCTTTTATGCCACAATTCCATATGAGAAATTAATCTCAACCAAATTCCAATGCAATGAATTTGCTAGACAAGGCCTTTCCATGCAAGCAATACAAAGTTCTTTTTCCTGCCTTTAACAATCAGCCGTACCCCTTTGGTCATCTTCCATGAGCCTCTTTCAAATAAAACGTTATAACCATGCATATCCATTTGCCCAACAGAGAGCAAACTCTTCTTGATTCTTGGTACATATCTCAACCAAATTCCAATGCAATGAATTTGCTAGACAAGGCCTTTCCATGCAAGCAATACAAAGTTCCCTTTTTCCTGCCTTTAACAATCAGCCGTACCCCTTTGGTCATCTTCCATGAGCCTCTTTCAAATAAAATGTTATAACCATGCATATCCATTTGCCCAACAGAGAGCAAACTCTTCTTGATTCTTGGTACATATCTCACATTATGCAGGACCAGCTCATTTGTTCCATCTGTTGAAAGATGCACAGTGCAAATACCTTCAATGGGACATGCATGATTATTCCCTAGATATACACGGCCATGACTGACCGCATGAAAAGTAACAAAACACTCCTTGAGAGGAGTCACATGAAACAAAGCACAAGGATCAACAATCTATGTCTGGGATAATGCATCATTTACAATCAATAAAGCATCAATTAGATCACTTTTAATGATCGACATGTCCTATACATCAACATTGCAAGAGACATCATGTGCATGAGCATCGTGAGTTGATATAGTAGCACATAGAATATCTTCCATATCTGAAAGCTCAATAACAACACTAGAGGCCACATTGGCCTTCTCTTTCTCTTTCTGGCTGTTTTGTCCATTTGTCTTTCCCT
>CM035444.1:46523084-46533084 GCA_020310875.1 Ceratopteris richardii | reverse complement strand
ACAATATAGTTTTGGATTACAAAAAAAATATGCATGCAAAGCAACGCGTTGCGAACGTCGCAACGTTGCGAAGTTGCGGTTGCGAAGTTGCGAACCGTTCGCAACGCGTTGCGATGCAACACTGATACATATATATATATATATATATATATATATATATATATGTATATATATATATATATATATATATATATATATATATATATATATATATATATATATATATATATATATATATATATATGTGTGTGTGTGTGTGTGTGTGTGTGTGTACATACATAAATATACGCATACAATGAATTAATTTATGTGAAATAAATTCAATTATACATAGTAAATTGAATGGCAAAGATGTAGTAAATGTATTGTACATTGTGCAATACATATCACTAAACATTTGTCATTCACATTGTATTATAGTATTGTACTATGTAGTACTATTTCACATATACTAAAGGTTCTATGTGGATATTGTGTACTAGTAGAGGCTTGTAGGTTGCATCTTATCTTGGAAGAGCCATGAGGTTTGTAGCCTACCAACAAGGAACAAAATGTGTTAATACCTGCACCAAACATGCTGAACATACCTTACGTACTGAACCAATCGGGGAGGTTCGAACCGTGTCTTTTTCGGACCCTAGTGCATGTTGAATCCATAAGAAACATCAATAGTCTATGAAGTGCATACTTAGATACTCGAAGGGTATAAAAGAAAAATGTATGAGCTATGGATTTTATGATCCAACCATAGTAAGTGACATGGATACTCACAAATCTACAAGCACATTGTGAGATATATATAATACCATGGCCAGGGGTGTAGTATGATGCTATTTATGGCTGCAGAAGATGGTTACATTATCTATTATAGGAGCAAATAAGAAACCATATGGTTGAGTAGAGTTGGCATAGACAAGGGTCTTGAGATATCCAAAGTTCTACACATCTAGCTAAGAGTACTATGTTTCATGCACACATAAAGCATCTTGATGTACAATATCACTTCATTAGATAGAGTAGTGAAAATGGACAAATTGCATTGGCCAAAGTTCATATTAAAGATCCCATTGGATATGGGGACAAAGAGTCTTCAGGAATCTCCTTGGATATGGGGACAAAGAGTCTTCAGGAATCTTAGCATGGGCATTGCATGGCTCTAGTGGGGGGAATATTTAGATGGCTGAGAAAGGACTTTGATGGGAATTTGTCAGAATAAAACCCTTTGTAGGCTTCCTTTAACTTTTTTTCTTACATTAAGGCTTTTAATTCTTTGAGCATAAGCTTCAATTCCATAGAAGACATTAGATACTTTTAGATAGGTCAAAAGCTCTTGTTTTTTAACATTTATTTTCTAATAAAAGGATTTTAAAAGGATTCTTTGAAGAAGATTGTTTGTAGGAGCATCTAGAATATTTTGTCATATTTTTCTTGAAAGATACTCTTGGGTGAGACAGAGAGACGGGGGGAGAATATATATATATATATATATATATATATATATATATATATATATATATATATATATATATATATATATATATATATATATATATATATATATATATATATATATATATATATATATATATATATATATATATATCATAGTACAAAAAAATCGCGATTTCTTCATAAAATGAAAATCTTTTAAATCTCGAACGATTTAAATGATCTATTCGCGATTTTTATTTTTTCGTTTTTTTTTTTTTTAATTTTATATTTTTGCTCTATTTTGAGATATTATCATGCATTATATCCATATTACATGCATTATATATAAAGTTTATGATATATATGTATATATTAAAATGTTTTAAATGTGTATATACAAAAATTTCCAAAAAACAAAAAAATCACAAAAATTGCAAAAAAATAATAATCGCGATTTTTAATTTTAATCCCAACGATTAAATCGTTTAAATCTGGATTTTTAATCAGGATTTAAATCTCTCTTTTTGTAGTATGTTATATATATATATATACATATATATATATATATATATATATATATATATATATATATATATATATATGTGTGTGTGTGTGTGTGGGGGGGGGGGGGGGTGTGTGTGTGTACACAAAGAGAGAGAGAAAGAAAGAAAGCTTTTTTACATCTATGACAAGCTAATACAATCTGGTCTCAAACATGGTCCGGATACATGGTGCGTGTCACAAAAGTAAAATAAGATCATAAATACGCTAATACAATCTAGTCTCAAACATGTGTGGTAAAATACTAAGGCTAATGGAGCCCTATCGAGAGAGAGAGAGAGAGAGAGAGAGAGAGAGAGAGAGAGAGAGAGAGAGAGAGAGAGAGAGAGAGAGAGAGAGAGAGAGAGAGAGAGAGAGAGAGAGAGAGAGAGAGAGAGAGAGAGAGAGAGAGAGAGAGAGAGAGAGAGAGAGAGAGAGAGAGAGAGAGAGAGAGAGAGAGAGAGTCATATTAATGTCTACTGGAGGCCAAACTTGGCCTATGAGACAAAACCATGTACAAGTGTAGTAACCCTGTGTAGAAAATGAAATGAAAAAAGTACTCGCTACACAAAGCTATATCGGGCTGGAAACGACTGGGAAGACGTGGCTCTGACTCTGCAGATAATGGGCACCTAATACATGGCATGCCACCTAATACATGGCACGAGGAGGGAGGGAGAGAGAGAGAGAGAGAGAGAGAGAGAGAGAGAGAGAGAGAGAGAGAGAGAGAGAGAGAGAGAGAGAGAGAGAGAGAGAGAGAGAGAGAGAGAGAGAGAGAGAGAGAGAGAGAGAGAGAGAGAGAGAGAGAGAGAGAGAGAGAGAGAGAGAGAGAGAGAGAGAGAGAGAGAGAGAGAGAGAGAGAGAGAGAGAGAGAGAGAGAGATTTTAACGTCTATTAGAAGGCTGAACTCGACCTATGAGATAGAATCAATGTACATGTGTTATGTCTCCAATCAATCGGGAAGACAAGGGTGCTGAGAATAAAAACTGATGCTAATACAAGGAGAATCTGACTCTCCATAGCATGCGTGTATGGAGAAACCATGAGAGGGAGGGGATAAACGGAGTGCTATTTCTATGGTAGCCTACATGTGAGAGGGTAGTACAAATATGAGAATGCATCTAAGTGACTGAACATCTCCCCCCAATATCCATGTGTGGGTGTAAAATGTGGTACATAGGTGGAGGTGGTGTCAGGGCTGTCGGATGACTTCCACGGGATCGGCCATCATTAGGGCCCTCCATCCTCGTTGGCTTGACAGTAACAAGCTTGGATATCCGCAATCTAGAGTTGATGAAATCTGTGTCCGGTAGCCTATGATGTGGGGTCGTCTCATAGCGTGAGAGGTCTCAGCCTGTTGAAGAGCCACCCCCTCTCTGTGCGACATCTAGTGGGGGGGCTGGTGCATGCCGTGGGGCGAAGAAATCCGTGAGTTGTGTCTGTCTCCCTCCGGTCATAGCCGCCGAGGTGGACTGGAGGAGGAAATCTCTGTGGCTATGTATCTCTAGTAAGAACCTTCTTAACTGGCGTTGATCTTTGGAGGCCATGATCTCATGAAGGGTAGGGTGTCCTGCAAATAGAGCATCATATTTGCTCCCGATATCCTCGTAAGCCCCACACCTACATACAAAATGCTCCTCATCCTCTATCTCTATCCCACATATCCGATAGATTCTTTCCTGTCTGGGGGTGTCTGCTGCTCTGCCAGTCTCAATCTCTAGTTTGCGTTATGAAACCCTCACCTGGCCAATCGTGTTGGAAACAATGTCAGAATAGTCCAAAGCCCTAATTTCCAGCAACCCTACTTTTGGGGGACTTGGCCAATTTTTGAGTACAGAAATTGAAAAATTTTTATTGGTTTATTAGATAGAGCTTGAAGAGAGCTTTCATTTGAAATATAACATAGTCATTAGAGGTCTAGATCAAGAGGAAACCCTAACCCTAATTTCTGTGCAAAATGTGTTTTTACCTCATTTGAACTCTCTCAGTTCATAGATCAAGGAAAGCAAGTTGAAAATTTCATCTGATGCTTAAATTAGACTGATCGCAGCTCATTCACACCTAAAAAGCAAAGATAAGGCGATTAAGAACCTCTATGCAAATAAGTGCTTTTTTGAGAGTTTCGTACTTTTTTGAAAAGCAATCGTTGGCTGATCGCTTAAGAAGAGGCTTGGGGTCATTAGGAGTATGATCCATTGATCAATTCAAGGATCAATGCAAGATCATCGTTGGAGATCTTTTGGAGGTGTCTACTCTTGGAGGAGTTTGGTGGAGCAGTGGAGGAGTTAGTATCAGCCAACCATCAGCTTATTGCTGATTTACTGTGAGTAACAAGTCTATATCAGTTCCTTACTTGCTAGATCACTAGTTTCTGATTTAGGGTTTCTGAAACCCTAATTTCAAAATTAGGGTTTGCTGTAAAACAGTTCTAAACTGTTCATATTCTTTACATCTTCATATACACACTCTTCCAACTTAGATATTTTACACACAAATTCTTGCATCTAGTTCTCAATTTCTACTTAGATTCAAAGTTTGTAATCATCTACACACATTGTAATTGACAGTTATATAAGATAGTGTAGGTAAGCATTCTAACTTACCATTACAATTTACACTAGAAAAACTTGTCTACTCTCTTTCTATCTCTTGCTCATCTCTTTTTGAGTATTAAGGTGTTTATGCTAAGGTTCATATGTTGGAAGATCCTATAAACCTATGATTAATATTGTTATTGAGGCCCACCCCATTTCCAACAAATCGCTACCCTCGAGCAATCAGGCATGTATTTATCCATGTAGCATGGTCTTTGGATGAATCTATATGCTATAAAGTCCAAGAACTCGTCTCGATAGTGTGATAATCTCGGTCCTAAATTGGGAGTGAGCCAGGTCCTATTAGTGTAGAGCTGCTAGAGATCCTTCCTAAGTACAATGTTCCTCTCACTATGTGAGAGGTGAATATGGGGGGAATCTAGGTCATACTAGAAGGGTGGTAACCTGTCCATATCTAATCCATAGCCATCAAACCATGCCCTAACGTGAGAATACCAAGCTCTGTTGTATCCTGAATCAGAGATCTTTATCGCTGTCTCAAATGCCCTACGTGTGAGTCTATGAGCTGGGAGCTCCCTCATCCTTTGAATGAAGCGTAGAGTCTGGAATAGTGCCTCTACCAGCATGGGAGGAGCAAGCCATCTCTGCTCTGATGATTTCATGTGGGAGTGACTCTTTCCCACTGAAAAGTCCTGAGATCATTCTTACACGTGGCCTTGATCGCGCTCCACTGGGTGGCTGTGAGACCTAGAGCCCAAACGGTTGTAGCATATATCATAGCTGGTGTGATTAGTGTGTCATATAGCCACCCCTTTGTACGGGGTTCTTGGAAGTGTGCGTGATGGCATCTCTGCTCTAGCATGCCGAATGCGGCATAGTCTCATATCGAAGGGACTGGGTAGACTCGTGAATGTGACTCCTAAGTAGACATATGAAGTGACCACCTCTATCTGTCCTCCAGGTACCATGAAGCCTGCAGCATTCCTCACCGTAGAAGAGGTGTGGAAGATCATGACCTTGGCTTTACCAAGGTTTACCGTCAACCCCTTCTCTATACAAAACTCATCCAAGGCACCCAAGTGCCACTGTCCCTCAGTGGCCTTTGACATCAATGCAATGTCATAAGCATATAATAGAGTTGTCTTAGTGTACCTGTTAGGCGAGAGGGGGAGGGGGAGGGGGAGGGGGGGGGGGGGGAGGGAGGGGGGGGGGAGGGAGGGGGGGGGGGAGGGAGAGGGGGGGGGGGAGGGAGGGGGAGAGAGAGAGAGAGAGAGAGAGAGAGAGAGAGAGAGAGAGAGAGAGAGAGAGAGAGAGAGAGAGAGAGAGAGAGAGAGAGAGAGAGAGAGAGAGAGAGAGAGAGAGAGAGAGAGAGAGAGAGAGAGATGAGAGAGAGAGAGAGAGAGAGAGAGAGAGAGAGAGAGAGAGAGAGAGGGAGGGAGGGAGGGAGGGAGGGAGGGAGGGAGGAGGAGGAAGAAGTGATATTAACGTCTTGCGAAGGCCAAACTTGGCCTATGAGGCAAAGAATGGAATCTCTATGGACGAAGATAAAGTTAGAGCGATTGCATAGCTACCTAGGCCAAAAAACATCAAGGAAATACAAGCTTTTATATCGCATTGTGGTTATTATCGATGCTTTATACACATGTATGCGATCATCGCAAAGCCTTTGTATAACCTTCTGACTAAGCTGGAATGGACAAATGAATGTGAGAAAGGATTTAATGAGCTTAAACAACGCTTATGTTCAGCACTGAATTTGACGACACCGGATTAGAGTAAGCCATTCCATGTACACGTGGATGCATCCAGTTATGCTATCAGGTGGTGCTAGCACAATCTACGAATGACGGCAACATAGAATTTCCTATAGCATATGCAAGTAGGCAATTGAATGCGATTGAGAGAAACTACACCACCACCGAGAGAGAGGGATTATCAGATAGACGATAGACGATGGATACCATCTATCACAAAAGACACCCATTTATCATGATAGACACCGTCTATCGTGACAGACAGAAATCCACGGTAGACAATAAACGATAGATGACGAACAACCGTCTATCACAATAGACACTGTCTATTGCGACAGACCAAATTAACGATAGACACGCACGATAAAAGTGCGATAAAAGTATGAGACAAGTCACAGAGAGAGAGAGAGAGAGAGAGAGAGAGAGAGAGAGAGAGAGAGAGAGAGAGAGAGAGAGAGAGAGAGAGAGAGAGAGAGAGAGAGAGAGAGAGAGAGAGAGAGATCTTACCTGCAAACGATAACTTAGAAGGGTCAAAAGGACGTTAAATTTGTATATTTATAAATATAGATCGTGGATCAAAAACTTTAAAAAACAAGCTTGAATTTAACAAGTCAGCATGCATAGAAAAACAAGCTTGAATTTGCGCAAGTCAGCATGCGTAAATACTAAAAGCGAGTTCTTGTATGAACTGGTTTCTATGTTTTCTTACAGTACAACGATAGAATGTACTTATGGAGATCTCTAAAACTCTGATGTACCAATTTATTATCTCATGCTGCTTTCACTAGTAATTCCATATGTGCTGTACAATCTTGATAAGGTTTTGTTTGTTTATGCACTACGTGGCTTCTTTTCATTTCATATCTGCAGGAAGACTTACAATGTGTTGCGTCTGTTTGAGTTACTCAGGTACTCTATATGGCTTGACAGCAAACTCCGGTTGCAGAGCGACCCTGTATTGATATTGGAGTACTTTTTGTGGCGAGCGGGTCATGAATATGCAATTTCGAATCATTATGACCGACATTGTGTCTGGGAGGAGGTGCAACAAAATAAGAAATTAAACAAGTACAATCACAATGCAATTGATGAGCAGTTTTTCTTCTACCAGGCGGATGGCTTGACAAGATTTAATGCATCTGATCCTGAGAAGCTTCTGCCGAGCAGTAAGTTTCAGATATATTGTTTATGAGCATTTGGATGTTTACTTCGACAAAGAGATTTCTGCTCACTGCCCAGCTCGTTAAATCTCTTTTTGGTGCATCCAAAACCTTTCAGATGTTCCTGAAGGATCCTTTATCATAAGGGCACATACCCCTATGTCCAATCTTTTCTCCTGCTTGTGGTTCAATGAAGTTGACCGCTTTACTTCTCGTGACCAGCTCAGTTTTGCGTACACTTACATGAAATTTTTGAGAACAAACCCAAACAAGAAGTTCCATCTGAACATGTTCAAGGTGACTTACTGTTCTGAAAGGACATGTGATTTCCTTCTTTAAGTTCAATATATTTGACCTTTTTCAATCAACCTGGTCATGTCCTTCAGGATTGTGAACGGAAGAGTATTGCAAAACTATTTCGCCACCGTAAAGGTGCATTAGGTACATTTGAAAGCCATGCGGACCAGGAAGCTATTCAGTAACGATGTCCAACGATACCTGATCGACATTCATCAAAATGATCGAACAAATGCCCATTGGAAAGTTATTCATGTATTAAAAACTGCTCAACTGATTACCTAGCTGGTTTCTAGGGCAAGCCACGACCTGATCTAAGTTTTGAATGTACGTCCGGGCCTCTATTAATAAAGTCGATATATTTTGTAAGTCTTGTTCAGGTGATGCTTATACATTTGGGTGAAGCAATAGATCTGTGTACAGGGTTCATTCAGAACATATGTTAGAACGCCTTAGTAAGCAGTTGGGTTACGATAAACAGAATATTGAATAGCAAATTAGTTGTTATGTTAAATCATCTATTTCTTTTCTCTTCTTTTCTTATGGACTGTTTAAGCTCTCTTGATAAACTGAAATCGTTTGTATAGGGACCACCTTCCCAAAGCTTGAGACAGGCGTGGAGTAATGGCAGAGGAAATGCTGATTATGTTATGATTTCCGTATCGCATAGTTACGTTTTCGTGCAATCAGAATATAATGTATAGGAAGTCAAATATGCGATTGTTCGGGGTATTTCTTGTAAACCCCATGTATAATGCTTCGTTTGAAGCGACTTCAAATGTCTGTATAGCATTGGTTTCTCAGTTCCTGAGAAGGTCATCTTTTGCTGAGTCAATATCATAGTTACATTCTTTGCGTGAGGCCGCGAAGGAATCGTGGTACTTTCTAAATGAATCTGAGTCTACGAGCTTGAAAGGTTGCAGAAGATCTCCTCGAAAGCATCTCTGTTTCGGACAGGCAGATTATGTTAATCAAACCGTGAATAGAGAAAAGTCGAGCCGGACACTTACAACAAAATTACATGAAGCGTTTACTGAGTACTCACACTTCAATGCGAAAGCTTCAATTTTCTTGTATTGAAAAGCAGGCTTTGATTTTTTTTTTTTTAATGGAGGTTCGGCCGAGGCCTGCTCCCCCGGACTTTAACTTTGAAATTGCAACTGTACAAGGAAGGGCATAGTACCCATGGGACCCCCCTTATCCCACAAGAACAAGGGTTTACAAGATTGGGTTAAACGGCGGTCAACACTACTGCAAGGATAGACAATCGGTGACACTCAGCCACAATGCAACATCTTTCCAGATTACATGTCCCTTACATGTTGCTGCCAGGGATTGAACCCTCGCCCCCGCCTCAAGAGGCGAGAGGCCCAACCACTAGGCCAGCGAACTGGGACAAGGAGGCTTTGATTGGAGACCTTCCAACTCCAATTATTCAAAGTGATTGTAATCACAAATGAATAACATACTTCTTCTTCTTCTTCTTCGTTTTCGGGGGACTAAACGAGTAACACATGTATATCATAAAATCCCTTTTTTTTTTTGGGTTTCCTTTCCATGCACACGTGATCATGTGATTATATAATAGTTCATCGTCCAATTTCTGCGACCCCAACATGAATTTTCCTTGTATCTGCGCATCGCCAACATAAATTTCTGTTGCCGCGTAGAAACCAACAATGATGCAATGGTCCACGTCCTGTAGGGCAGTTGGTTGAGCTTTGGCTTCTTGAGGCAGAGGTCCAAGGTTCAAGTCTCGGGTTGGACATGTTATGGCTTAGGCCTTTGACCTGTTGTAACCATGTCTCATTCAGTTGTAACCAAGTCTCTTTGTCTAACCCCTGCTTTGTGGGATACGGGGGGTCCCGCGGGTACTATGCCCATTCACTTGTACAATTGCAATTTCAAAGTTAAAGTCTAGGGGAGTAGGCTTCGGTTGAACCTCCATTAAAAAAAAAAAAAAACAATGACACAATGGCTTGTGTGCACTTGTAGCTATAAAACTTTGTATATTTACAGTTACCTATGTTTGAGAAGTAGGCAATGGAAGCTTTTGTAGGTGGTGGTGGTGGTGTTGTCGTTTTCTTCGCCCAAACGTGTGATTGACTTCTTGATTGCTCATTTGGCAAGATGGTTCAAATTTGAACGGCTTTTGCGTGGAACTCGACTCCATTATGGAGTTCGTGTCCTTCAATTATCACACAACAATTACCTTCAAGTATGTAGTTTGTATCCTACAATTATCGCACCTTGGCTTTTACGT
>CM035444.1:46503084-46505584 GCA_020310875.1 Ceratopteris richardii | reverse complement strand
TAGCTTCCAAGTGAGGTTTCCTTGTTGTATGCATAATCTGGCTTAATGTACTTACTCCATAACAAATTTCCACTCTTTTTAGGGTTGCATAGTTGAAACTCCCAACAAGCTTTTGATATCCTGTAACATCTTCAAGAAGTTCTCCCTCATGAGAACTAAATTTGTGATTGAGCTCTATAGGTGTACCTGCAATTTTTGTGTTTTCCATCTTGAATTTTATCAACATATCATGAATGTACTTCCTATGAGTAATAAACACACCAAAATCTGTGTATACAAGTTCTAATCCAAGAAAGTATGTTAACAAACCAAGATCGTTGATTTTAAACTCTTTCACCATTTGAGCTTTAACCTAGTTGATATCGTTAGCATCATTCCATGTAATGATGATGTCATCCACATAGACACATAAGTAAATAACTTTTGAGTTGGTCTTCTTTATTAATAAAAAAGAATTTGCTTTGCTAGCAACAAATTCTTGATCGTGCAAATATGTAACAAGCCTATGGTTCCAAGCTCTAGGAGCTTGCTTTAGACCATGGAGTGACTTCCTTAGCTTGCATACATAACCTGGTTTGTCCTTATCTTCATATCCTAGTGGTTGATCCATGTACACTTCTTCTGAAATCCATCCATTTAGGAATGCATTCTTAACATCTAACTGATATAGGTACCAATTCTTAGAAGCGGCAACACTTAACAAGACCCTAATTGTTGGCATCTTAGCCACAGATGAAAAAATTTCTTCATAATCCACTCCATGGGTTTGAGCAAACCCCTTTGCCACTAGCCTTGCTTTCTACCTGTTTATAGAACCATCTGAATTCTTCTTGATTATATATATCCACCTAGTTCCTATTACCTTCATTCTTGGCTTCTTGGGAACCAAGTATTGTTTTCTTGAAGTGCTTCAACTTCTTCCTGCATGGCTTCTCTCCATTCTTTCTTCTCATGAGCTTCTTTAAATGAAGAAAGTTCTTCTGTCATAGAGTCTTTAGTGATGTACACAGAGTGTTTGGTGACTAATGATGTATCATAGCCATACCTTATAGGTTTTTTACTCTCCCTTTGAGATCTTTTGAGTGCTTGGTTGGAGGAGTCTGGAATGTCTTCCAATTGCTTGAACTTGGTCTTGCCTTTTGACTTCCAAGCCTTGAAGGCAATCTGCTTTTCATCCTCTGAATTGATATCCTCTGGTATTTGTTGATCTTCTTGAGTGAGAGTTGGAAAATCACTTTCCAATTCATAAGGTAACTTGATCTTCTTGCAATCATCTTCAAACCATGAATTATTTTCATAAAACACTACATCCCTACTAATTGTAAACCCTTTGTTAGTGGAATTGTATAATCTATATCCTTTCTGGTTTTGGCCATACCCAATGAATATACACTTTTCAGCTTTTGGATCAAGCTTCCCTCTAATCTGTGAGGGAATATGTGCATAAGCAATGCACCCAAAGATTTTACAATGGTCCAATGAGGGTCTCCTACCATCCCATGCCTCGTATGGTGTCATTCCATCCAAGGATTTGGATGGGAGCCTGTTAATCAAGCATGTGGCTGTGGAAACAGCCTCTACCCATAGGTAATTTGGTAGTTTCTTTTCATTTAACATTGATCTTGTAGTCTCTACTATCAACCTATTTCTCCTTTCTGCCACTCCATTTAGTTTAGGAGTGTATCTGGTTGTGACTTCTCTTTTTATACCTCTGTCCTATAAGAATGAATCAAACTCATGTGAGAAATACTCACCACCTCCATCAGATCTGATCCTCTTCAAGCTTCTACCTGTCTGGTTTTCAACCAATGCCAGATACTTTTTAAAACATGTAAATACTTCATCTTTATGCTTCATGAAAAAGAATTGTCCATCTACTGTAATCATCTATAAATAAAACATAATACCTTGAACCTGAAATTGATGGATCTTTGCTAGGACCCTACACATAAGTGTCTACAAGCTCCAAGTAGTCTTCATACATGTACCCTTTTCTATTGAATGGTTGCCTATGAGCTTTGCCAAATTGGCATGCTCCACATTTGTATATCATGTGTTGCTTGGACACATTTGGAATGCCAAGCACACTCTGATCCCTGTATATTTGCTTTAGTGTTCTTTCACCTATATGACCTAGCCTTTTATGTCATATCTCTAATTTAGATAGGGTTTGATCCTTGTAATTGAAGAGTGAAATATTTTTGGTATCTTCAACTTCAAATGTAAAGAGTTTACCAGATTTCTCACCTTTTGCAATCCTCTTGAAGCCTTGTTGAGAGTCTTCCACATATGCTCCATGCCTTGTGAATCTAGCCTGTAAGCCTTTCTCAACAATCTGCCCAACACTGATTAGGTTTTTTGTTATGGTTGGTACATATAAAACCTTACTTAATAGGTTCACATTACCATTAGAAGCGTTGACATTTCCAATTTTCTTAACAGCTTGTTTAGTGGCATCACTTGTCTGCACTTCATGCTTCCCTTTAGGTTCGAAAGATTA
>CM035444.1:46480584-46493084 GCA_020310875.1 Ceratopteris richardii | reverse complement strand
TGCCTAGAAGAAGGCACAAGCTACAGCGATCTGTGGAGGAACTTGATTCGTGATCTGCATGCAGACATCCGTCGAGCTATGCTCTAGACTGCTGATGATGATGGAGGTAGCATGCGTGGCATGGTACAACATGAAATGTAGAAGCATGAAAATCTATCTGCTGGGAAGGTTGTTATCGTAGTCCACCACTTCGGAGTCGGTGACCGACCGTGAGTGTTGAACAATAGATCGCCCTCTAGCATTAATCCAGTCCTCTTTCTCCTTATCTGTTGCTGCCAGAAAATACATGGTTTCCTGACTCGTAGTCAGTTCAAATGCATAAGGTCTGTTTTGCACGTCTTCAGCCCCCTTTCACTGTAAGGCAAGAAGTCACGGGTATAACCCCTCTCGCTTTGAAGACCGCGACACATAGCTGTCCTTGAACCAAAAAGCTTCCCTGACTTCAGGACAAACCATCTCCGACGCCACGTCTTGATGATCGCCCCCTTTTTTAGCTGGCTGGAGGACCCCCCCTTTTCCGTTTTTTTTCCGTCAGAGAAATGGGGCGGCAGAGGACAAACGACCCCCCCCACTCCTCTGCGCTCGTCAGGCCTGTTACATTTAATGCATGGACCTTCACTCCACCCAGAACAAGGAAGCCGAGTGTCATGGTGCCAACTCCTTTTAGGACACCCACAATGGTAGTTGTTAGAGCTGAATTTACAGATGTGCACAGAAACATTGTGTAGTTCAGGACGATTCCCATAATCAGAGAAAAAACAAAGAGCAGCAAAAAAATTGAATCCCTGCATCTTTTGTAGAAGTAACAGCCTAGCAAATGGGAGTTCCTTGATACCGAATACAAGAAGCAAAAGAAAGGGTAATGATAAAATAGAATTGTAAAGCATGAGCTCAATTGAAGAAAGGCCATCTTCCAAAGCAGATCTCTCCACAAGCACCAAATATGCAGTCTGAGAAGAAGGTTTTGATTTTCCCAAAAATAAGCCCACAATAAGCACAGCTAAAGGTGTCAATCGCTTGAGAGCAATGTACATTGGTATATTCACTCCCTTCAAACTTGCTAAAGCAAATGCAACATTGGCATTGTAAAACAAAGATAGCGGAAGTAATCTTTTCGATGTCTTCCAATCCATACTCTTTGCATTTGCCAGTCCTAGTACCTTTCCCTTTGTCACGTAGGCTTGTTTCTCTATCAGAAAATCCAGCTACTTTTGTTGCAATAATCACCTTGTCTCGTGCCCTTGTCTTCAGCCACGGATTGATATACGTCTCCCCTACCATCAAATCCACTCTTCAAGTACCTGAAATCAAGCGTATTTTTCTGCCAAATAGAACCACGTTAGTGCATAAAAATTCACCATTTTTGGGGCTAACATACTTCCCTCTTCTTATTTGCGAAGTCGTCCTCGACGAGCCACTTTTGCTGCAATCTAATCAAAACAGCCATGAAAACATCAGTGCACAACTAGTTTGCATACCTTCCCATCGAGCCGATACTCCAACTGAACCTGCACTCCTTGAAGCTATTAGTGTTCAAAAATCACTCACAAATACATTCAATTCAGTCACTTCCGAAATGATCTAAGAACATGCACATATATGCAATTCCATTTCAGCCATGCATTACTTTGCTCATACATTTCATTACGAACAATGGTCTCAACCAAAACAACACATACATACCTTTTCATATCTTCCACATGAAACTAGCATTGCGAAAAACAGAAAGAAAATGCAAACATAAACAACAACATCTGAAATAAATCCAATCGGAGATGCAAAAATACCCAAAATGCATACCCCTTTTTATTGACCTACTATTCGCTATGTACAACCATTCCATGACTAGACGTTCCCGAAGGATCCCCATCGTCGTCCTACAAAAATCATCGAAACTCGAGTGCAAGTGAAGACATACATCAGAACCCTGGAGTGTCACACATACTAGAAAAACCCTTAGATATAGCACACAAGTTATAAAGCACTACCGTTGCATTACCTCGCTAAAGCTTCATCCATAAGTACATATACAGTCTCTGTGCCTTCAAGAACGTTGATCCAAAGTGAGCTGATCTGTCGCAAGCCAACACATACTAATCACACAAGCAACTAACATTCCCTCCCAGGCGATCATCGCCCTCTCCTCTCTTTCCCTCCCCCTCAGAAGTGGGGAATAACTTCATATGAAAATTTTGTTTTAATCATACGTTGGCCTGCATTGACACTGGATGCGACTCGTGGACCTGACCGCCCGATCAGGTTGACTCCACCCATCTACCAATGCAATGCAGCGCACAACACACAAACACACAATGATAACACATAACATATATCAGCTAGCCCATAACGAAGCTGGATGCGGCTCGTGGTCGTGACTACCCAGCCACGATGACTCCACCCACCTACCAACCCGTTATGATGCGTAGCGAAGACACAGACATATACCTCCCAAGCCTATGGCGAAACTAGCTGCGGCGCGTGGTCCTAACCACCCGGCGAGGATAAATCCACCCACCTACTAGCCCACCATAGCGCATTGGTACGATCACACAACACATTTTCTTTTTCTTTTCTTTTTTTTCGTTTTCCTTTTCATAGTAAATTAGTTCACCCAGGTCCTGAGAATTAGGGAGAGGAAGAAAGGGACTTTACCCACCGTTCCCACACATACATGCAAAACAGATACACTCTAGCCTTTGACAGATCAACCATTTCTTCACTTCATTCTCTCAACTACAGACACTACATATGTATTCATCGATTCAACTTTTCACTTGGTAGCTACAGCCGGCTATGCCTCAGTCCCTCGTATACCTATCCCTAGGTGTCCTAGAATGTGAGTCCCCGGAATGTCTCATGTAGTCTCGCATCGTACTCGCATCCCGACAACTTCCCTAAGGCGAGTCAGGCTCAACTTCGGGAGCTCCGTCATCACTTCCTAGCGTTAGCACATCTGCCCAAGCCCATGTGATATCATTTTCCTCGTTAGGCATTTCCCTCGTGGGATCAAAATAATAGTATCGATCTCCCGCCCATCCTACATGTCGAGCTAGGTACTCCTCAAAACATTCAATATAAAATGCAACACCCAAATCCTGGTTTATAAAGCATACCAGCCAATGCGCTTCCTCAACATCGTATTCCGTCTCAAGGTCGTCGACATCTATATCCATGCGAGCGAACGTTTGGTCCGAGAAATATATCCTTAGCTCGTACAAGTAGAGTTGCGTAATTTGGTCTGCCATTTTGTTACTTAGGCTCTAACAGTCTCTGCATAACACAAAAAATATTAGAAGTCCAAATGCTTGAGCTAGCAAGGAATGATATTTACGACACACAAATCATAGCTTACATATGCGCATATATATATAATACTATACATGTATGTACAAGGAGTTTACTTCGTCACTTCGTTTGGATCCTGTCTGGCTTCTCTCATCCTAACATCACTTGAAATATGGTTTAACTCGAAGCGCGTTAACCTTCACGGGAGCATATTCTTCTCCTAAATCTTGAATTTGCATGGAACCATTAGAATTGAGTTCCACCACCTTAAACGGTCCCGCCCATCTTGTCTGCAACTTTCCTGGGAATTTATAATACTTGCTATCATAGACTAGTACCAAATCCCCTTCTTGAATCACATAGGTTTCGAGATTTTTGTCATGCCTTTCCTTACGCCTCTTCTGAATAGCTTCCAAGCTTTGTTGTGCGATGAGTCTCTTTTCTTCCAGCTTGACCAGTTGTATGTACCTCTCCTTTAATGACTCTTCCTCGCCCAATCTGGCTTCAATGGCCACTCTTAATGTCGGAACTTCTTTTTCGATAGGGAAAATGGCTTCCTCACCATATACTAGAGAGAACGGAGTACTCTTAGTCGTCACTCGGTAGGATGTTCGATATGCCCATAAAGCTTCCAAAAGTCTCTCATCCCAGTCTCTCCTATGCACAGCTACTGTTTTTGTCAGAATCTGTTCAAGGATTTTGTTGGTGACCTCCACTTGTCCATTTGCCCTTGGATAATATGGAGTGCTCTTTCTATGTTTGATTTTGTAGAGTTCCATCAATTCTTCGATCAATTCATTGACAAAATGTGTCCCTCTATCACTCACTATTTCCAATGGGCATCCAAATCGAGTGATAATTTGCTCATACAGAAATTTCGCTACATCAACAGCTCGGTCAGTCCTTAGAGCTTTGGCTTCCACCCACTTTGTAACATAATCAGTACAGACCAAGATATACCTATTGGATCTTCGTCGTGAGGGAGGATCAATAGGCCCCACAAAATCAATTCCCCATTTCTCAAACGGCTTAAGAGCCAACACCGGCGTAAGAGGAGCAGCATGTGATAATGTGGGTTTTCCTATTCGTTGGCATTTGTCACACTTCTTACAGTATGCATAAGAGTCTTTGAACAATGTTGGCCACCAATACCCTGCTAATAAAATCTTTCTTGCTGTCAATTCACCAGCAAAATGTCCACCGCAAGGTTCGTCATGCAAAGCCCTCAACACTAGATTTGCCTCTTCTTCCTCGAGACACCTCCGATAAATGCTCTCATGAACAAAATATCGATAGAGTTGCCCCCCAATGATGCTATGGTGCTTTGCTAATGCTAACAGCTTTTGCTTCTCTCTCTTGCTTGCTCCTGGCGGATATTTAGTAGTGCATAAGAAATTCACCAAATCGGCATACCAAGGTATTTTCGCGTCAACCTGGAATAGATGCCCATCAGGAGCATCGTCGGGCACACCAGAGATTGGCTCCTCATTAACAATTCGAGATAAATGGTCGGCCAATATATGTGCTTTGCCTGGTCTGGTAACCACTGTGAACTGGAATTCTTGGAGAAGTAGCATCCATCTCATCAGTCGTCCTGATAACTCTGGTTTATTAATGATATACTTAAGGGCTTCGTGATCCACATAAAAAGTGAAATGCTTTCCCATCAAGTAATGCCGATATTTGTTCACCGCAAAGATCATCAAGAGACATTCCTTCTCCGTAGTCGTATAATTCCTCTCAGTGCTATTCAAATTGCGACTTGCATAGTAAATAGGATGATCCAACTTTTTCTCGTCGGCTTGGCATAGTACTGCTCCAACTGCAGTATGAGAAGCGTCGGTATGTACATGAAATTCCTTCGTCCAATCAGGTGCTACCAAAATCGGTGCATTTATTAACCTCTCTTTGATCGAGTCGAATGCGACTTGACACTCTCCCGTCCATTGGTATTGTTGATCCTTCCTTAAGAGAGTTGTCAGTGGTGCCGCTATAGATGCAAAATTTAATATAGAACGGCGATAATAATTTGCATGGCCCAAAAATCCTCTGAGTTGTCGCAAGTTTTGCGGTGGTGGAAGTTGTCCAATTTTCTCCACTTTGTCCTCGTCAACCGCAATCCCTTTTTCGGAAATGACATGACCCAAAAGCAATCCTCTTCGTACTCCAAATGTACACTTTTCAGGGTTCAATGCGATGCCTTTTTCAATGCTTCTTCTTAAAATTGCTTCGATCCTCTCCTTCATATTTTCATCGTCGCCTCTGATTGCGAAGTCATCGAGAAATATCTCCATCCAATCCTGCAGGTAGTCTTGATATGCAGCTATCATTGCTCTCTGGAATGTGGCCGGTGCATTGCATAATCCAAATGGCATCACCCGATATGCATACGTACCCCATTCTGTCGTGAAAGTAGTTTTGGATTGATCCTCTTCATGAATTTGGATTTGGTTGTACCCACTGAAACCATCCAAAAAGGAGTACAGTTTATGGCCAGCCACTCTATCCAAGATTTGATCAGTAAATGGCAAGGGAAAGTGATCTTTCTTCGTGCGCTCGTTCAACTTTCGATAATCTATGCAAATACGGATTTTCTTATTTTTCTTTGGAACCACTACAATTGGCGATACCCATTCGCTGGATGCGATGGGATATATGAATCTTGCCTCCAATAATTTGGTCAATTCCAGCTTGATCAATTCCGAATAGACTGGATTCGTTCGCCTGAGTCGTTGACATATTGGTCGTGTGCCTTCTTCCAGGTCTATATAATGTTGGCAGATTTGGGGATCAATTCCTCTCAGATCACTGTACGACCATGCAAAGGCCTCGCTAAAATTTTTGAGTGTCGTTTTAATGCAGTCTCGTACTCCATCTGGTAGCTCTGACCCTACACTCAAGAACTTTTCTGGAAAGACTTCCCATTTTTCCAACTGAGCTTCTCGCGAATAGTCTTTATTTCTCGATGACACTGTGATTGGAATGTGCTCTCCGATCACGCGTGCGTGCTTGGCCAGTAAATCATTGTCTTGTTCTCTTCCGACTGAACCTAGTTTCTTCAATTCAGCTTTTGCAATGGCTTCCGACACTTTAGTCCTACTCTTCGCCTCTTTTTCCGATTCTCGACTTCTCTTCAGAATCTCTGCTTCTAGCATTCTAACTCTGTCTCGCAACTGTTGCACTTCCATGGCCGGAGCTAACTCTCGTTTCGATTCTTCTTTTGAAGTTCCCTTCTCCAGGGATTGAGTAGCTTTGTTTTTACTTGAATCTATACTCAACATGTAACAATCAAATTTACTTGTATGTGTCAACCATCCTAGCAATTCCTGGTCCGAATCGTCGTTATAGAGCAATGGATTTTGGTACTCTCCCATCTTCGTGTCTTGATTCTTAAAGAGCTGCAAGTTGAACCCGTCTTGAAGCAGATTCTTGTAGGTGTCCGTGTTCAAAGAAAACCTAGCTCGTGCACTCTCGTGCCTTGCTTTCTCCTTCTCTTTCCTTTCCATCTCATCGACTATTATTGTCTTCTTCTTGTTGCTCGAGGGTGGGGATACTTGTATTTGAATCCGATCAGACTTTGGCCCTATCGAAATAAAACCTGTGCGCCAATCATGCACACATTCGGCTTGCACCAGCCATGGCCGTCCAAGTAGGATCGAGAAGGTAGCCTCCGAGGTCCTTGGTCTTACTATTAGATAATCAACCTTAAACTCCAAACCGCCCACAACTGTACTTACATTCTTCAAAAGGCCCGCAGGCTTCACTTGTGTTTGATCTGCCATCCTCAAAGACATCGGCGTCTCTTCCATGTGGTTAAGGCCCAAAGCTTTCATCATGAATTCAGTCATCAGGTTGACTGCGGCTCCACTATCTAACTGAGCACCAGGGACTGCATATCCTTTAATCTCGACCGTCACAGCTGGAGCGTTCGAATCAATTTGCGTCGTAATACTTTGAATGATCCCTTGGACATCCTTGTCTTGTCTCTTTTTATCTCGAGATTTCCTCGGTTTCTTAATATATTCGTTATAGAATTGTTTCCTATAGACAGGCGAACATCTCAGCAATGTGCCAATATCCAGCGTGACTTCCGTGTCAGCAAGTAACTTCACAATATCTACTTCTTCCGAACTTTGTCTTTCCCTTCTTATTGTAGGAGCTTTCAATCTTTCAGGGAATGGTGCTATGCCCGGCACAAACTCCTTGGTTACTGGTGGAAGAATCTCAACCTCTTCCCCATCCTCAAACTCTTGCTGCTCAACAAGTCTTCTAACTTGGTTTTCTACCTCTTCGTGTTCCGCTATCCTCTCTTGACTCCCTTCTTCACCTTCGTCTCCTTGATTCTTCTTCGAGTACTCTTGAGTCCTTGTGACTACTGCCACAGTTGGATCTTTGTGTGGGTTCTTGGCCTCGTAAGCATCTACAAAGTGCATTGACGAGCTAGAGCCTTCTTGAGGGTTTGGTGTCTTGAACACTACTCCGATTGTAGGAACGTGCTCTTGAGCTCTTGATGTGAGATGCATCTGAGTATCAACATAGTTCGAGGATCCTACTGGTCCTTTTTCCTTGCCGGCGGCAGCTCTTCGTTTTGGACAATCCTCATCAAAGTGGCCTTCTCCACTACAGTACCTACATAGCGGGGTATAATCAATTGGCTTCTTTTCGTTTGGACATCTAGATTGAGTATGGCCAAAGCCATGACATCTCCAGCACTGGATTGGACCATCTCCTCTTTGATCACGCGCGGCTCCTCGTGGATAGTCTCCTCCTTGACCCTGAGCACCATATCCATAAGTAGGTCTGTTTTCCCAACGAGATGTAGGTGGTACACTTTGAGCGGGAAATCCCGTGTAAGGTCTTTCTCGTGTATCTCCGGATTTCATAGTCCTTTCTTCATAGGCTCTCTTGTTGTAACATCGGTCCTCTGTGTGATTTGTTCTTCCACAAAAAGTACAACGCATCCTAGGTGGCGACCTATCTGTGAATACTCTCAAGACTGTAGGGCATTCTGAAGCCAAATGGCCGTAACCATGGCACTTTCCACACCATGTATTTGATCGAAACACTTGATTCGGGTTTGTTGTGACCTCTGGTTTTACTGTGTACGTCTCTTGAGTTATCGTGGCAGCCTTAATAGCTTGCGTAACCAATTCCAATATTCGTTCTTCGGTTAGCGTAGGCTTTACCTCGCCTGGCGTGCTAGTGGCAGCTACAAAAGCTGGAGTTGTCAATGCGGGACTTACTTGGCCAGGATCTTTCATCGGTATGTTTCCTGGGCCTCCCATAGGCTCGTATAAGAGTTCCATCTTCCTTTGTTGGCATAATTTTACTTCCTCCCACAGCCTCGCTTGTTCCTTAGCATCCATTAATGTTGCAGGTCTTGTCAGGCTGATGTGCTGCTGTGCCGTAGGATCTCGCAATCCCGAAATGAATCTACGTTTCAATGTCTCATCATTCGGGGCATTCACGCCCATCTTTCTTACTAATGTTTCCATTCTCTGAATATAGTTATCGATGCTCTCATTGACTCCTTGTCGCAAATAATCCATTTGTTGGGCCAATCTGTCTTGGAAGCCTTGTCGTCGAAACTTTGCCAAGAAGGCTTCTTTGAGCATCTGATAAGTTCCACGCTCTTGTGGTGTCAGATTCCCATACCAATTGGCTGCCTCATCACGGAGAATAGCCAGAAAAATTCTCAACCTTTGATCCTGGTCGACTACGTCATTGGCCTCACAAGTAACCTCAAACAACTGGATAAAACTATCCGGATCTTCGTCCCAAGTACCCGAAAACTTGGTGAAGTCCCCCAAGTGAACTGAAATCCGCTGAGCCATTTCGAACAGAGGTGTGATGTCAATATCACTTCGATCCCAAAAATTTAGCACACGTGGCTTCAGGATCCCTCCTTCAAATCGTCGTACTTGATTCGCGACTCTCCTACGGGAGTACACGTTTCTGACTGACTTCTTCGAACCAATCGAAGTCCACTCACCTGGCGGTTCCCACCGTCTCCTTTCTCTTTCAAGGGCTCTTCTCTGAGCGCGTTCCTCTCTTTGAGTTTGTGTTGCTCCTGACGATGAGCTCCCCTCGCTCATGTACTAGATCGTGGGGTCCGCAAGCTCGGCCAACCTATGGCGCTAGGCGAACCTATGGCACTCTCTTATAGAGACGTATCAAGCTATTCCCGGCAGACGCACCAAATGAAAGGCTCTTAATGCCGCAGGAAAAAATGGTTTTACGAGGCTTTATTTTGTTCAAATCCCTCGGAATCGGTCTACTTGGATTACCTAGAGCCCATAATTATCTCATAATGGATTCTTCCTTTGCACTCTCATCCCACTAGCTAGATCCCATAGTCCTTCACCTGAGACTCGAAATATATCCGTGAAAAAGCAACACTTCGCATCATTAAGCAAATGCATTACAGCTGACATCCACGTCTTTACCATCAAAACCCAAACTGGGGTGGCAGTGACAGATCTCCCACTCAGAGGATCAAAAACTAAATCCCAGAAAAGTAAGACTTGATTTGATATTCTTGTTGGTAAGCGATTATGAGGCCTAAAATTGCTCGTGAGAGGTCATACTATTGACCACCTTGTATTAGACACCTCCCAACCAAATAGAAATGCCTAACCTTAAGCAAGTTTTAGTAGAACATAGGAGAGAATACTCTCAAACTTCATATATAACAAGAAAAACAGAATTTGTATCGTGCTACATTACCACTACAACTCCAGAAATCTGGAATCACATACATCGATGAACCGCTCAGATTGAAGAAAGACTCATTCCAAACCAGTGTAATCATGTCAGAACAAGTTCCTTCGAATAAACATAGAGTAACGTGTAAAAGAAACACGTACAATAAGACTTGCTGAAACAGGAAATAATGCAAGAATGGCATCGATCGTTCACAACTTGTCAAATCACGTTACACCATTCAGGAAGCCATTCAAAAGTACAAAATATTCAAAACAATCCTTCAGAGGACCCAGATCATCGTTGTCCTGAAGAAATCAGTAAAACTCATTAACAGCAATGTAACATCTCCTGAACTCAGAAAACGACGTCATTGATTTCTAGGCAATGAAAGTTATAGTAGAGATTAAGAGACCGCAGAAAGCGAAAATCCACCTTCCGAACTCCATGAAAGAGCAAGTAATCTTGAACATTCACCGAACGACTCAAGTCATCGTTGCCTTAACCGTGACAGTAAACATACATAAATTCCAGAAAGGCCGTTGAAGTCAACTTCGTAGAAGTGGACCAGCAAAGATTACCATAAATTAGTTCACGACAACAAAACTCACAAAACTCTGCAACGAGGGTAGAAAGCCCATGCATGGAAAATCCAAGGATCTCAGCATGAAATTATCAGATAGGATGCGGTTGTGCAGGTTGATTAGTATGAAATCCAACACAAATGAAATCTTTATGATACACATGGACAGCTCTTCAACTATCCTAGCGTACAGAGTGACAGAGACACACCTCCACTTCTGAATGTTGGCGTCTCCTCCCCTTTCAAACGTCAAATCTCCCTCGAGTGTGTTCGCATCTGATGCCCTCTGTCCTGGAGACATTGCTCAAGTCATTATTACATTCTGCTCTGCCATTTTGAACCATTCAGTCTTGGTGCTACTCCATGTGTACTCCCGAAGCTTTTGCCATTGGAGCCTGATAGCGAAGGGCTCAAAGCCTGCTGTTGCAGTCGTCAGAGGATGTTTTCTAATCAAGGTTCTCTCTCGTGCTGCGTGATATGATCCGCTGACTTAAGCTGTTTTCCTTTCTAGCTGCTGTGCCCAAAGCGTTTCCTTCAGGCTTCCTTTCCCCCAGAGCATAGGCCCCCTTTTCCTTCGATGGTAGGACATGTACTGCTCCTCCTCATGTCGAGTCTTTTTTTTTTCCCCCCCTTGCTTCATAGCTACCCTGTTCGTTCAGGATTAACCGAAAAGTCAACCTGGTGATCTTGATCCGGTCTTCCAGTCAGAAGACCCATAAGGGAGTCCATCGATGTGCGGAAGAAGCGTTGATTCGACGGAAGCGATCGCCTGATGTGTGCCTAGAAGAAGGCACAAGCTACAACGATCTGTGGAGGAACCTGATTCGTGATCTGCATGCAGACATCCGTCGAGCTATGCTCTAGACTCCTGATGATGATGGAGGTAGCATGCGTGGCATGGTACAACATGAAATGTAGAAGCATGAAAATCTATCTGCTGGGAAGGTTGTTATCGTAGTCCACCACTTCGGAGTCGGTGACCGACCGTGAGTGTTGAACAATAGATCGCCCTCTAGCATTAATCCAGTCCTCTTTCTCCTTATCTGTTGCTGCCAGAAAATACATGGTTTCCTGACTCGTAGTCAGTTGAAATGCATAAGGTCTGTTTTGCACGTCTTCAGCCCCCTTTCACTGTAAGGCAAGAAGTCACGGGTATAACCCCTCTCGGCTTTGAAGACCGTGACACATAGCTGTCCTTGAACCAAAAAGCTTCCCTGACTTCAGGACAAACCATCTCCGACG
This sequence comes from Ceratopteris richardii, assembly GCA_020310875.1. Classification (NCBI taxonomy): domain Eukaryota; kingdom Viridiplantae; phylum Streptophyta; class Polypodiopsida; order Polypodiales; family Pteridaceae; genus Ceratopteris; species Ceratopteris richardii. The sequence goes on along the minus strand of CM035444.1, from coordinate 46,481,272 downwards.
CCACGTCTTGATGATCGCCCCCTTTTTTAGCTGGCTGGAGGACCCCCCCTTTTCCGTTTTTTTTCCGTCAGAGAAATGGGGCGGCAGAGGACAAACGACCCCCCCCCACTCCTCTGCGCTCGTCAGGCCTGTTACATTTAATGCATGGACCTTCACTCCACCCAGAACAAGGAAGCCGAGTGTCGTGGTGCCAACTCCTTTTAGGACACCCACAATGGTAGTTGTTAGAGCTGAACTTACAGATGTGCACAAAAACATTGTGTAGTTCAGGACGATTCCCATAATCAGAGAAAAAACAAAGAGCAGCAAAAAAATTGAATCCCTGCATCTTTTGTAGAAGTAACAGCCCAACAAATGGGAGTTCCTTGATACCGAATACAAGAAGCAAAAGAAAGGGTAATGATAAAATAGAATTGTAAAGCATGAGCTCAATTGAAGAAAGGCCATCTTCCAAAGCAGATCTCTCCACAAGCACCAAATATGCAGTCTGAGAAGAAGGTTTTGATTTTCCCAAAAATAAGCCCACAATAAGCACAACTAAAGGTGTCAATCGCTTGAGAGCAATGTACATTGGTATATTCACTCCCTTCAAACTTGCTAAAGCAAATGCAACATTGGCATTGTAAAACAAAGATAGCGGAAGTAATCTTTTCGATGTCTTCCAATCCATACTCTTTGCATTTGTCAG
>CM035444.1:46463084-46468084 GCA_020310875.1 Ceratopteris richardii | reverse complement strand
TCAATTCAACATTACATTACTCAAGGCATATAAATATAGTTACAATGACCATCTTCTAGATGAAGACTGGCATAATTACATACAATTTGTACATCAATAAATCTTCCAACATATGTTGGTTACACATTAGATTACAATCTTACATTCCAAAAATATAAGGGCATATTGCATGTTCCATAATGGCATTTATTGCTCTCTCCTTGATCAAGATGACCCAAGCATATGGATAGTCTGACAAGTTCAACTCAGGGTTGTAAAACCTGCTTTCCAAGAACCTTACTGCATTTGCAATCACTCTCCAGTCACACGAGGTGTTGTATTTCTGTAATGGCACATGTATTTGAGTGTATCCAAACCTTTTTTCTTCTTTCAATGAAGGAATTCCTAGAATGTTTTGATCAATATGCATTTTGAGAAGCTTAGCAGCACTGCAAGGTAAACTTAAATTTAGAATGGATGGCAAGGCTTTAAAATAGAACACAACAAAATGTATGGCGAGGCTTACACTTTGGAGTTTCCATGTTGTGATTGGAGAGAATTCCTTGCTGTCTTCTTTGTCCTAGCCATAACCTATAAAAAAAAGATTATTATCATCAGATAAATAGGACTTTTACTAGAGAAAAACAAATCATGGATCAGTAAGGATTAATATTAGGACATGGATCAATTACACAAAAAAAGATTACATCCTTCATATTTGCAATGTCTTGTACCCCTTTGGGCAATAAATATGTGTATCTATGTACATTTCATGAGTAATAAGCTTTGAAAAGAAATATATTTAATAGAAATAACTCAAAACACAAGCAGAAACAAAGCATGAGACACGACCAATGCAAGCGATTAGGGTCATCAAAGAATATCGGATGGGTCTAATCGCTTGCATTGGTCCTAGTTGCTTGAATTGGTCATGTCCAAAGGAGGTCATCTTGAAGCTTAGATTGCATGTGAACTTTTGTATCTTATTATTGGTTAAGAATTTTAAGAAAATAATGCAACCATTGCGTCCGGAACGTGCCAAAACCCTAAGATTGACTGTCTATTTGCATGATTTTGATACTCGGAGGTCTCGATAAGCCTTTTTGTATTGATTTCCAGACACGACCGATGCAAGCGATTAGGCCCATCCAACATTTTCAGATGAGCCTAATCGCTTGCATTGGTCGTGTCCTACATTCATGCACAAATAGGCTCATCAAGACCTCTCAATATCAGAATCATGCAAATAGACAGTCAATCTTAGGGTTTTGGCACGTTTCGGATGTAATGGTATCATTAGTTTCTTGAAATTCTGAGCCAATAGTAAGATAGGGAAATTCATGACAGATGCAAGAAAAATAAGCCAACTTGCACAAAAAAGAGTTTAAAAGCTTGGAACAAATTTTAAACGCAGAAAAACTAATTAAAAAAGCTTTCACAAAGCACTCAAGAAACATGACCAATACAAGCGATTAGGGTCATCGGGAAATCCTCGAATGTCCTTAATCGCTTGTATCGGTCGTGTTGTAAAATAATTGATCATGATGACCCTAAACCCTCACACAAAATGTGGTCTATGGAAAGTTTTGAAAAGCATGTAAAAACGCGAAGACAACGGTAAGTTGATGGTAGCAAGGAGTTTCACAAAAAATGAAAAAAGTGAATAGAAGAGCTTAAATAGGTCTCTGGGATGATTTGACCATTGGTGACACGTGGCAATGTGTGATTGGTCCATGTCATCTAGCCGTTCCAAATCCCAACGTTACAATGCCACGTGGCATCATTTGAGTGGGCCACGTCATCTAGCTGTTGTGATTCCCAACGTCTTTTGCCACGTGGCACTCACTTATTGGTCCACGTCATGTGACCGTTACCCGGTCCTTCTCGACTATAAATACGGGTCCCGTTCACCATTTCACATTTTCAACCTTCATAGAATTTCTCTCTTCATCACCCATGCATACTTGTGCTACATACCCGATATGACTGATACAAGCGATTACACGCGTTTGACCTACCTTTGACTAGCTTATTTCGCTTGCATCGGTCATGAACTTCCCTATCTTACTATTGGCTCGGAATCAAGAACCTAATGCTACCATTGCATCCGGAGGAACATGCCAAAACCCTAAGATTGGTTGTCTATTTGTATGATTCTGATATGGAAAGGTCTTGGTGAGCCTATTTGTGCATGAATCTAGGACATGACCAATGCAAGCGATTAGGCTCATCTGGAAATGTTGGATGGGCCTAATCGCTTGCATCGGTCGTGTCTGGAAATCAATACAAAAAGGCTTATCAAGACCTCTGGGTATCGAAATCATGCAAATTCTGATATGGAAAGGTCTTGATGAGCCTATTTGTGCATGAATCTAGGACATGACCAATGCAAGCGATTAGGCTCATCTGGAAATGTTGGATGGGCCTAATCGCTTGCATCGGTCGTGTCTGGAAATCAATACAAAAAGGCTTATCAATGACTGTCTATTTGTATGATTCTGATATGGAAAGGTCTTGATGAGCCTATTTGTGCATGAATCTAGGACATGACCAATGCAAGCGATTAGGCTCATCTGGAAATGTTGGATGGGCCTAATCGCTTGCATCGGTCGTGTCTGGAAATCAATACAAAAAGGCTTATCAAGACCTCTGGGTATCGAAATCATGCAAATAGACAGTCAATCTTAGGGTTTTGACACGTTCCGGACGCAATGGTAGCATTATCTTCTCCAAATTCTTAATCAATAATAAGATACAAAAGTTCACATGCAATCTAAGCTTCAAGATGACCTCCTTTGGAGACAACCAATTCAAGCGATTAAGACCATCCAAGCTTCCTTGATGGGCCCAGTCACTTGAATTGGTTGTGTCCAATCAAGTATCATATTTATAGCTATATGAATGAATGCTCCATATAGAACAACTAAATGTGTTTATAAATATTATTTTCACCATTAATTATATGTTTCTATAAAGTTAAGGATGATAAATCAAACATGACTGATGCAAGCGATTATGCCCATCGGATATTCTCTGATGACCCTAGTCGCTTGGATCGGTCGTATCTCATGCTTTGTTTCTACTTCTATTTCCAGTTATTTCTATGACTTTAAAAGATCGTTTACTTTTTCTAACCTAGATTTTCAATTTTTTCCACAGATATCTATATTGGATGAAGGCAACTACATTGGGAGGGGGAAGGGAACAAGGAAAACCATAGAGAAGAAAGGAAAGACAAAGATGGATATTCATTCAGTGATCCACTATCTTCCAAAACTGAATCCAAAATTATTTTGTGTTATTCATAAGCAGTATAGTGAAGAGGTAGATTTTTCATTATTCTCCTTGAGGACTCTTTCAAGATACATGGGTTTTACTTCAATACCCTTTAATGCATACAGAGTTTTTCTACTTGAAAGAACAGGTGCATTAAGAATTTTTGGATATGCCCCAGGATTCAATGCTTCAAGGGCAGGCTACTTCCTTTGTTACTCAAGCTATGCAATGGCTGTAGGGGTGTCATATGTTCAAAGTATTATTGTCTACAGGAGAAAAGAGTACCTCAGATATAGAGGAGATTGGCTAGAGACAAGTTCATTCAAAAGGCTCAAGAAGGATTAAATATATTTCTATTCAAAGCTTATTACTCATGAAATGTACATAGATACATTGTAATATATTTATATGCCTTGAGTAATGTAATGTTGAATTGATCCTCTTGAGAACTAAGCAAAAGTGACTTCATTGCATGGTTCAAGCAAAATTGAATTGTTCTTATCATCAAAATGTCTATTTTGTGTGGTTTTTGCTTTATTCTTGTTGAAAAGTTAAATGTGAAGAGGATAGAGAAGTTTCTATGACACGATCGATGCAAGCGATAGGGGCAATCGGAGAATTTCGGATGGCTCATATCGCTTGTATCGGTCGTGTCATCCAGCCTTTTCCATTTTTTCATACCATCCATTTTTTCATATGCAAGTTCCTGTATAATCATTGCACCATTGAGACCTCATCAAAATGCTGAAATTAAACAAAGAAATTGCCAATCAGAATATAGTCCATAAAAAGCCATAATTGAAGTGATGTAATGTGTCACATTCTTAGTTACCATCCTGCAAAAGAAAATCAATGGAAGTATGGAAAAAGGTTCTAAAAGGGGAGATATATTATGTAAGAATTTCTTGGTTTATATTCTTGAATCACCTAGAATTTACTCATGCAAGTTCCTTTATAATCATTGCACAATAGAAACCTCATCAATCTTGAAATTAAACAAAAAATGCCGATATGAATCTAGTCCATAAAAAGACATAATTGAAGTGATGTAATCATTCACATTCTTAGTCACCATCCTGCAAAAAAGTTAAATGTGAGGAGGATAGAGAAGTTTTTATGACACGACCGATGCAAGCGATATGGGCAATCGGAGAATTTCGGATGGCCCGTATCGCTTGTATCGGTCGTGTCATCCAATCTTTTCCATTTTGTCATATGCAAATTCCTGTATAATCATTGCACCATTGAAACCAGTCACATTCTTAGTCACCATTCTGCAAAGAAAAATCAATGGAAGTTTGAAAAAAAGCTTCTTAAAGAAGGAGACTTGTTACAATCTAAAGGGTTGCAACTTGATGCAAGATAATGTTTTTTCTCTAATCTAATGTTAACTATTGCATCATCAATTGAGAATTTGAATTGTGATGATGCCTCATCAAGGTATTCTAGAGCTCCCTTACATTTTTGAATTTCCAATTTGCAGTGACAATTATCTTTCTAGATTGAAAATCTGGATGAATCAGTACTTCTGGACAGCTCTCCTCTGAGTCCAAGGCTATCCAAAGTCCAAGCTTTCTTTTCCACCTTTTGTTGAATGATCAGAAGCATCCCAATCTAATGAAGAGATGCAAGGACTAGGCAAATGTATAAGATTTCCATAAGAGCTCCTCCCTAATGGCACCTGATAATATGCAAAATGGACAAATAACTCTGTGCTATTGAAAACTTGAGCGGATTTGTCTGCA
>CM035444.1:46448084-46450584 GCA_020310875.1 Ceratopteris richardii | reverse complement strand
TGTTGAAAGAGAAGAATTGCCCAAATTATTTGTGGGTTGAGGCTGTTAATACAGCTACATATTTGGTTAATAGATTGCCTTGTAAAGCATTGCAGGGTATGACACCATATGAAGCTTGGTGGGGTAAGAGACCTACCTTGGATCATTGCAGAATATTTGGATGCTTGGCATATGCATATGTGCCATCTCAATTGAGGCATAAGTTGGAGCCTAAGGCAGAAAAGTATGTATTCATTGGCTATGATGATAAGCAAATGGGATACAGGTTGTGGAGTCCATCCACAAAGCAATTTATTGTATCCAAGGATGTTACATTTGATGAGCAAGGTACTTGGTATGCAGGTAAATATAATGAACATGCAGGTGATGAAGAAGTAGTGGAACAAAGGAAAGGTAAAGCAAAGATTCAATTACTTGATGAAAGTGAGAACAATGAAGCACAGATTGAAGTTGAAGAGAGGCCAAGGTTTGATCCAGAATGTGATGAACCAGAGACCTCAAGAAGTGCAGAAGTTAGGAGATCATCTAGGCACAAATGGCAACCTACAAGGTATAGCTATGACACTTCATTCTTAACTACTAAAGATTATGCTTATTTGGTAAAAGCAGATGAAGATCCATCTACATATGAAGAAGCCAAAGGCCAGAGAAATTGGGAAGAAGCCATGCAAGAGGAGTATGATGCATTGATAGAGAATCAAACATGGGATTTGGTTCCTAAACCTAATAGCCAGAAAATTATTGGATGTAAGTGGGTTTACAAAACAAAGAGATTTGCAGATGGAAGTGTGTCTAGGTACAAAGCTAGACTTGTTGTGAAAGGGTATGCACAGACATATGGAGTGGATTATGATGAGACTTATAGTCTTGTGGCAAAGATGACAACCATCAGGACACTCATAGCAATTGCTGCTTGCAAAGGTTGGAAGTTATCTCAATTAGATGTAAAAAATGCTTTCTTGAATGGCTACATTTCAGATGAAGTATACATGGAGCAACCAGATGGGTTCAAAGATCAAGTGAGTCCAAATTATGTGTGTAAGCTCAAGAGAGCTTTGTATTGGTTAAAGCAAGCCCCAAGGGCTTGGAATTATAGGCTTGTAAAATTCTTGAATGATCTTGGATTTCAAGCATCAAAGGCAGATAGTAGCTTGCTAGTCAAAGCAAGTGAAGATGGGTTCATTTATGTTTGTATTTATGTTGATGACATAATACTTACAGGAACAGATGATAAAGGAATACAAATGATCAAGAAGCAGATGGAGAAAGAGTTCAAAATCAGTGATTTGGGGAACCTATCATTCTTCTTGGGAATGGAGATCTCTTATACTCAACATGGAGTATATGTGACCCAAGAAAGGTATCTTAAAAATTTGCTAACCAAATTTAAAATGGAAGATTGCAGGGTTGCACCTACACCTTTGGAAGTAAACCATAAATTGTCTAGGTTTGGAGGAGAAGAGTTCAGAGATATGAAACTCTATCAAAGTTTGGTTGGTAGCTTGATCTATGCTACATTAACAAGGCCTGATTTGTCATATGCAGTTGTGCTTTCACAATTTATGCATTGTCCTAGAAAGGAACATTGGATTGCAGGACAAAGAGTACTTAGGTACATCAAGGGTACACTCAAAGAAGGATTGTACTATGGGTTTACTTCAGATACAAGAATCAAGATATATAGTGATGCAGATTGGGCAGGTAATGTGGATGATAGAAGATCAACACATGGATACCTGTGCTATGTAGGAGACAAATTGATTTCATGGTGTTCTAAGAAGCAACATACAGTTGCTTTGTCATCTACAGAGGCAGAATATAAAGGTATGGTGGAAGCTGCAAAGGAGGTAATATGGCTAAAGACACTTATGAAAGTTTTTGATGTGGTTCAAAGTACTCCTATTGTTTGTGGAGACAACATGAGTTCTTTATACTTGGCAGCTAATCCTGTGTTTCATGCTAGAACTAAGCATATTGAAATACAGTATCATTTCCTGAGAGAGAAGGTCATTGAGAAGGAAATTGAAGTCATACACACCCCTACAAAAGATCAACTTGCAGATATGATGACTAAAAGTTTGGATGGACCTAAGTTGCGGAGGTTTAAAGATATGGCAGGAATAAAGAAGATGCAGGTAATCACAATTGAAGATTGAGGGGGAGCTGTTGGAGCAGAGCAATCATCAATAGGTGATTACATGAAGTCCAAAAGTGAAAAGATATGTGGAAGGATGAAGATTACTTTCAAAGGAAGAGAATAGAATCAGAAATGTTTCTTTTGTATATTACTCTTGTAAATAGTTCAATATTTTTGAAAAAGATGACGACTTAGACTCGTATATATATCTACAGATATGTATTCGTAGTAAGAGAGAGTGATATAGATCAGATAGAGAAGACAATAGGTGAAGAGGTGATGAACATTGTATGTATCATCAACCATATGTATGAAAAGTAAAAAGAAGAAAATGTTGTAGATTTCTGCGCGTCGATCTTCTCT
>CM035444.1:46375584-46438084 GCA_020310875.1 Ceratopteris richardii | reverse complement strand
TGAAACTTTTGCCCTAGGTTGAAGATTTGAATTAAAGCCATAAGATTGAAAGAAACTCCTTCTCTAATACAAAAATTTAGAGGGAATTTAATTTACTATTGATGCAATTGAACCCTAAATTTGCACTTAATTGTAACCACTAAATGTGGACATGCACAACAACTCAAAGTTTCAAACTGACTATGAGATAACAATTTGAACTAGTTTTCTCAAATGCAAAAGATAACAAAAGCATTCTAACCTTCAGATATAATCTCCAATTATTTCTTACTTATATCACTCCCATGCTTGAGTTGACTTGTGAATTTTTCCCTTTATCCATATGAAAATTAATGAAGACTCTCTAAGGTTTCTACAAGCTTAGGCCAAAACCAATGCCAAGGGTTTGATTGATGATTGTCCCTATACAACTGATGGGCTGCCAAAATCATATGGTTGATAGTTATTTAAGCAATGGATGGATAAAGATAACTAGTTCCAATGGCTGATGACAAGGTGTTTCAATAGTTGGACTTCAAAAATGATTGATAGAGAGGAAGTGGGTATGTCTTGATGGCCTATTGGTAGAGGACGATGATGCCACGTGATGGGGAGGGTGATAAAAGTGGTGAAAGGGTAGGAAATTGAGGAATTTTTGGAGGATCTTGAAGAAATGAAGACTAGTCTACAAAAAGGATAGTTGACGCATTGGATGGGTGGGGTAGGTGATAATTGGATGAGGCTAATCTTGATAGAAGGTAGGGTTTTCAATGGAATGTGTAGAGTAAATGGAATAATTATGGTAGAGCTAGAAGATGGAGAAAAAATAGGTAGTGATGGGTATGTAGAGGGTGATGGGGGAATTAAAGATTTGACAATAGATTATTGTAGAGGTTGATGATGGATGTGTAAAGGATGATTGAGGAATTGATGGTGGAGTGGATAGCAATGAGAAAGTTAGATTGTAGGTGACTGAGTGGAGGATAGGTTGGTGACTGAGGAAATAAAAAAGGCAATGCAGGGAAGAATGAGGAATTGTGGATTTCAATGAAGGGAGTATGTAGAGGTTGTGTAGGTAGGTGAAACGTTAAGTAATAAATTGATGGTTGCAACATTAGGAAAAAAGGTGAACCCTGCATGGTCCTTTTAGATTAAGGAGTGATTAGTGATGGACCAATGAGAGGAGGGTGGTGGACACAGTCTAGTCCCTTAATCATCTAGGCTAGGCCTAGGCTTCCCTTGTTTTTTGGTGGTCAAAGCTGGTATGAGTGACTAAAAACCACAAGTTCTTCTCAAAAAGTGGTTTGATAGTGCTAGACTCTCAACCATAGCCGTTGGATGAATGCAAAGATCCTAAGGCTTATGTTAAATCTCAAAAAAAAATCGGCATGGAATTTTGTCCATTGGATGTGAAGGAGATCTAACGGTGTAGATTCAAACGCATGAAGAAAGGCGCCTTTAAATACATTCCGTTGGATGGAGCTAGATTCAATGGTTCTGAAACCATATCTTTGGGAAGATCTCAAGATCAAGTTTGAGCCTTTAGATCCTGAATCAATCGGACGGTGCTAGATGAACCCCGCCACGGAACTGCAGCTCGTCGTTTGTCGTTTTCTGCCAGTCGACACACACTTCCATTGCTCATTGAATGCTTGCTATTTTGTCATCTTTTGACAGACAAAACATCCTAATCTTGGCCGTCCATGTGATATAATCTAATGGACAAAAATGCCCATGACTGCTCATCTTTTAGAAAAGTTTTTGTCGTCTTGTGACAAGAACTCCCTCCTTCATCTCAGCCCTCCGTGGGATTTTATCTAAGGGATACGAGTATTGACGAGTCTATTCAAACTGAGCACATACTTTAGATACATTATTTTATTTGTGAAACCACTAGTGGTTTTTTTTGTGGCTTTAAACCCTTCTTTTATTAATCTTAATCCCTAAAAATTAGGGATCCTTACAAGGCCCATGCAGGGTTCACCTTTTTTCCTAATGATAGGACATCATGAGATTTTAGGGTGATAGGGGTTGATGAAAAAAGGAAAAGGATGGTTAGATTTCATAGGCTATGAAGGGATTAAGGAAAGGATGATGGAAGGAGTGATCAGATGGCAATGGATGAGCCTTTTGTAAGGATTATGGAAGGAGTAAGTAGGTGGAAATGGAGGGAGTGTGAGGAGTGATTGAGAGAGTGTATATATCAATGGATAGATTGTAGAGGTCAATGGGATGTGTGGAGATGGGTGATTGAGGGGTTGTCGAGGATAGATGATGGAAGTTTGGTATTGTGATGGATGAGGGAAGAAAAATTTTGATAGATGGTCCAAAAGAGGGATCAATTTCTACCTCCAATAAATATCCAATGGAGAACCCAAAAGGGGATCAAAATAAAAATTCTTAAACGGGTGGATGGAAAATATTAGAGAAATGGGGTAACTAGGTCAATGGAGAGATTGATGGAGCTTGGCCAAGGCACTCGAAGGTGGTGGTGGAGGAAATAAGGAGGATGCATGGAGAAAAGAGGCTTTATGATTGAACATATAAATCATGGGAGGAAAAAGATGTGTTGGGAAGGTGGTGATTGGTGCCAGCCTTTGATTTCTTTCTTAATGGATTGATAGATGAATTAATTTAGGGGTGATAGAAAGGGAAATATGAGGTTGATGGGGAGTTCAATATGAAGGTTGATGGCTAGAGACAGATAGGACTTGATGTAGGGAATTTTGTTGCAATTAGCAAGCCTAAATGCTTTGCTAAGGGTTAAGGACTACACATATATTTGTCCCTTCACATAGAGATCTACATGTGAACTTATGCTTGTCAGTTTTAGTGTATTTACTTTGGATAATTTTAATGGTCAAAAGAAGAAGGAATCTCATGAAGATAAGGCTAAACCCACGACTCATTTGGTCGAGGAATCAAATCAATTACATCCCTAAAGTCTAGGATCAATTTTAGATGAGGGAAAATTCAAAATTCAAACTCTAGCAATGTGTATAAATACAAATGAGTTTAGCCACAGGTTATGAGAGCACTTCTTAGAGGATTTGAGCTACCTCAATGAGCATACATTGAGCTCACTTCATTTAAGTGTAGTCCACTACATTGTCTCTATATCATATGTGTAATAGCATTCATGTTTTGTTACATTTCATTAAGTACATCTCTGTCTATTGTCTACCCTAGCATCTTCATCATTATAATGAACTTGTGGTATTGATTTCTCTGTGTGTACTCATCAATTTTCTATAATTTAACTTGGAATATTTAAAGTCTCTAATGTTCAAGTATCAATTTTCATTAGGTTTGGTTCAACAGATCTCGAGATATGAAGCAAGGAAGATAACCATGTCTGCACATCTTCTAGATCTTCAAAATTTGGGGTAACCCTCTTGACTTGCTAAACTCATTTCTCCTTGTATGGTGCAACTAAATTCATGAAATAACTTTAGTTAGCTATACACTTCAATTAGATGTGTGCAAAATCTCTTTGGTCAATTCATACCATGTTGTGAGCTCTGAGCATAATAGTGAGACCTTCTATTCCCAAAATAGAAAGTTCTTCTACTTCTTGCATATACAAGTTATCTATTTTGATGCAAACATTTGACAGTGAATCTCCAAAGGACTTGGTGGTTCTAAATGCACAATAGTAAAGATAAAGAACTATACTAAGTATATCTCAAGTTAGATTGGCAAGTGTAGAGCAATTTTCTTGCAATACTACCTCATCTTTGGAATCTACACATCATCTCCTCACAGTGGTATCAAAGCAACTAGTCAACATGGGAGATGGATTTCCTTCATCCATGAAAAATTGGATCGAGGTAATTACTCAGCTTGGTCACTAAGAATGTAAGCTTATCTTCAAGGGAAAAACCTCCATGGTTACATATCTGGATTTGAGATGATGCCAATTCTCATAAGCAAGGGCCAACCAACACAAGAAGAATAAGAGAGGTTAAATACATGGTGCTCAAAGGATGCTCTAACAAGGTCATATATTCTAAACTCAATATCTTATTTTTTTACTTCCACACATCAGGAGTTGCAAGACTTCACAAGGGACCTAGAGTGCTCTTGAAGCATTCTTCTCATCAAGCACCAAGGCAAGGAAGAATCAAATGTGGATGGAATTACAACACTAAAGAAGATGCACAAGCAGACTATGACTGATTTTGTCACCAAAATAAAGGACATAGCAGAAAAACTTGGAATCATTGGAGAAATCATTGATAAAGAGCAGACAATAAAGCAAGTAATCAATTGAATAAAGGCAGATGACAAATGGGAAGCTTTCACCACAGCCATGGAACTCTACATGGACATGCAAGTTCCTAATTTCAACACTCTCATGTGAAAACTATTCACACATGAGGCAAAGCTCATGAAGAATGGAGAAAACTCAAAAGGTAATCAATCCTCTGCTCTCTATACATATAGAAACAAGAACAAAGATAGCAAAGGCAAAGGTAAGAAATCTAATGATGAAGGGAGCACCTCTCAAGCAAACTTTGCAGGTAGAGGTAGAGGCTCAAGAGGAAGAGGCGAAGGAGGAAGAAAAGGTAGGGGGAGAGCTCAAAGCTCATATCCATGTGCCATATGTGGCCTAAGTAATCATATAATTGAGAATTGTGTCAGGAATCCCAAGAACCAAAGAGGTAGAGGTTACAATAGAGGAGGCTATGGAAGCTCAAGAGGTAGATTCAACAACTTCAATGGATACAATAATAGCTCATATGACAACAACAACAACAACAACAACAACAACAACAGCAACAACAATAACAACAACTACTACCAAGGAGGATACAGAGGAAGGAGAGACTACAACAATTATGTAGATGATCAAACCCAAGAGGTTTCACTTCTTCTGATGAGCATGACCATGAAGCAAGGTAAAGCAAATGAACGTGTATTCTATATAGACTCGGGTTGCTCAAATCATGTAGCAGGGAATGTAATTCTACTCTCAGACTTGAAGGATCCAAGGAATGGACATGAAGTCCAAATAGGAGATGACACAAGACATCCAGTTGAAAAGATAGGTAATTTGTAGACTTAAGATGGTAATATGAACCTATTGAGCAAGGTATTATATGTGCCAACCATCACCAAGAACCTCATAAGTGTAGGTCAAATTGCTGAGAAAGGATTGTTGGTCAAATTCACAAAGAATGGAACATTTGTTGAGGATCCACATCAGAGATTCACAAGGATAGCAAGAGGAGAAAAATCAGGTAGATTATTTACATTTGAACTTTAGGATACTAGAAATATTGCATTGTTCAATTATGGTAACCAAACTCTATCAAAGTTGGAAATTTGCACAAGATATTAGTTCACATAGGTGAAAGAACTCTCAAGCAAATCAATAGGGATAAGAGTGTACTTGGTCTAACAAACATATCCAAAGAATACATGATCTACAAATGTAGTTCTTGTCAATTTGGTAAGTCACATAGACAACCATCCAAGTATTATGTATCATTCATTGATGATTCTAGCAGATGGACAATATTATACTTTATGAAGCATAAAGATGAAATGTTTTCATGTTTCAAGAAGTACCTAGCTCTTGTAGAAAATCAAATAGTTAAAACTTTGAAGAGACTAAGTTCAAATGGAGAGGGAGAATATTTCTCCCATGACTTTGATTCTTATCTCTAAGAGAGAGGAATTAAAAGAGAGATCACTACCAATTATACACTAGAACAAAATGAAGTGGCATTGCAGAATCTTTGGATGCATAGCATACGCACACATACCTTCACAAATCAGAGGCAAATTGGATCCAAAGGCAGAGAAATACATCTTCATTGGCTATGAACTTAATCAAAAAGGTTATAGGCTATAAATCCAAGCAATAAAGGATTCATTTTAAGTAGAGATGTTGTGTTTGATGAAAACAAATCTTGGTTTGAAGATGATTGTAGGAAAATTAAACTTTCCTATGACCTAGAGGAAGACTTTCCAACATTATCAAAGAAGAATGAACTTAAACTTGAAGCATCAAGTGATTTTGATGATGACCAGAAGACTCCAAGAAGGGAATTCAATTCTTGGAACTCCCAAGACAAAGCCAAAGGGCAAGAGTTGAGAGATGTGGCAGAATCATCTCAACAAACTATAAGAAGGTCTACTAGAGAGAGAAGGAAGCCAAAAAGGTATGGATATGATACTTCTTTGGTACCTAAACACTCAATATATATAGCACAATACTCAGAATCTAAAGAACCTTCAACCTATGAAGAATCCAAGAAGAAGCCAAAATGGAAAAGTTCCATGGAAGAAGAAATAGAAGATTTACTAGAGAATCAGACTTGGGAATTGGTACCCAAGACTCCATCTATGAAGGTCACTAGTTCAAGGTGGATTTGCAAGATAAAGAATAATTATGATGGATCATTAAAGAGGTACAAAGCAAGGCTTGTAGCCAAAGGGTTTGCAGAAACTCAAGGTATTGATTATGAAGAAACATTTTCATCTGTTGCAAAAATGCCTACCATTAGGGTACTTGTGAGTGTTGCATCTTCCAAAAATTGGAAGTTATATCAAATCGATGTTAAAAATGCTTTCCTAAATGGATGGATATCAGAGGAGGTATATATCATGGTGTTGAAGATCAATCATACCTTGAATATGTGTGGAGGAAGCTTTGTATGGCTTGAAACAAGCTCCTAGAGCTTGGAATCATAGACATGTTACTTACTGGTAGGATAAAGGTTTAATGTAAGCAAGGCATATCCTTCCCTCTTCATAAAGAGGAATCATTCAGATGTCATATACCTATGTGTTTATGTTGATGATATAATCATTAGAGGAAATGATGCAGAAGGAATCAGGAAGATTAAAGCTCAAATGAAGGAGGAGTTCCAGATCAGCAATCTTGTGTTGCACACATACTTCCTAGTTTTGAAAGTAGTGTATATACCTCACGCAAAGGAAATACATTGGAGATATGCTCTCTAAATTCAAAACAAAGAATACAAAGGTTGCAGGTACACCCATGGAGGTAAATTTGAAGTTAAGTGCTCATGAAGGTGAGTCTAGCATCTTCATCATTACAATGAGCCTGTGGAATCAATTTCCCTATGTTTACTCATCCATTGCTATACTTTGACTTGGAATAGTTAGAGTAAAGTTTCTAGTGTTCAGGTATCAATTTTAATTGAGTTTGGTTTAGTAAGTCTTGAGATATGAAGCAAGGAAGATAATTGTGTCTACGACTCTTCTAGATCCTTAAAAGTCAGGGTGACCCCCTTGACTTGCTAAACTCATTTCTCCTTGTATGTCGTAGCTAAATTCATGAAATAACTTGATCTATTTAGCTATAAAATTCAATTAGATGTGTTCAAAAGCTCTCTAGTCAATTCATACCAGGTGTTGAGCTCTACGCGTAACACTGAGACCTTGTATTCCCAAAATAAAAAGTTCTTCTCACTTCTTGCATATAGAAGTTATCTGTTATGATGCAAACATTTGAGAGTGAAGCTCCAAAAGGACATGTAGGTTCTAAATGCACCATAGTGAAGATAAGAAAGTATACTAAGCATATCTGAAGTTAGATCGACAAGTGTAGAGCAAGTTTCTTGCGGCACTACCTCATCTCTGGAATCTACACACCATCTCCTCATAAGGAAGAGGAATAGATTAACACAAGGTCATCAAGGAGAGTAAGGATATATGATGAATACTAGTTCAGGAGGTAATGCATGGAAAAAATGGGGCAATGCATACTTGCCATTTTAGAATGTTGACTAGAAGATAAAGAATTTTTGCAAAATAAATGACCCAACCAATGGGAGCTAATGGATTGAAAAAAGGAAGCCCAAAGAGGAAGAGTTTTTATACAAATGGAGATTATTAATTCTCAAAAAAATAGACACTTAATTAAAGGGGTTGATAGAAAGCATGATTGGGGATCTATATGGTAGCCCAACTGAAATTTTTATGCACGATTGACGTCCAAATAAAGACCCTTTATATGGAGTAGATGGTCATTCACAATGTGAGATCAATGTCACAAAAAAAGAATCTTAGTTTGATTGGTACTTAAGCAGGTCAATCGGCACAAATATACTTAATCAATCAAAAAAAAAAAAATCAATCCATTCATACAAGTATATGGCTCATTCCATTCATACAAGCTATTCTAGCATATTATTACAAAAAAAAGATACATAGAGAGGTATTTCTCAATCAAACTAATTGAAGGGAGGAAAAACGCTTTCCACACTGTGACTCATGTGTCTTGGAGAGAAGGTTCAACAAGTATCATCACAAAAATCCCCACCATTGAAGATAAAAACAACAATAAGAGAAGAGAACGGTGACTTCCTAGCTCCATCTGAATCCCCAAACTGCCACAACTAGGTAGTGACATCCTATTATGCCCATAAACAAAGAAATATATCTCTAGATTAACTCAATCTCTCTACATGTGTATATGTAGATGCACGGATACCATTTTGTGTCTTGTATGCTGGCGTTTTATAGATTGATCCCTTTGGTTGAGTTGATATCTTGGGATATGTCCCTTCAGCTCTTCAAAATGCATCGTCTTGTTGGTTAAGGCAGTTGAGATGTTGAGATATGCTCCACTTAGTTGTACCATTCTTCTTTTGTGCTCAATCTTCAATTATGTGTTCAACTAGGAAACATTAACCTCACCATTGCATTTAGGATAGCCAAACATTCCCAATGACTACCCATATGCCTTGATCCAAAATCAGAAGATTTGTTTTCTTTTTGGTTTGGCATCATCTTTTGAGGCATGTGTGGAAAAATGGTGGGAGGAGAAGCATGATAAGTTTTCAAAGTTTCATCCAATTCAAACTTTACCTTGTAGTGCTTCCTTACAAAATTCTATGAAAATTCATGAACACACTTAAGCTGAAAACTTATTGGAGCCATATTTCGAGCTTTGGGAATTAAATTGATGTGATTTCATAGTTTTTTAAGGGTTTCAACATGTTTTGGAAAGATCCATCAATTGAAGATCTCCAAATTCCTCAAAAAGTAGTGAAATGTGATCCTTTTGTATTGTTTCTAGGTTGTTTCAAATAATCAAATCCATTTGAATGGAATGAATGATGGGGAGATGGAATTAGGGAAAAATGGTGGAAAAAGGCGCATACAAAGGCTATGGTAAAATCAAAGGTCAGCATGAATCATCTTCAAAATCTAAAAGAAATCTTCAGAACATTTAAAGCAACTAGAAATCCAAATCCAAATAAATTTTAGTGAGGACACATCCTATCAGCTCAAGGTCTCATTATGGAGCCAAAGAACGGAGATTATTGGAAAATACTTATTTGAAGTAGCTTACCATTTTCTTTACATGATTTTCATAAAATTAATCAATGGTTACATGTGACAGAGATCTCATTATTAAAAGTTCATGAAGGAAATACTTCTTATAAGTCCATGGATCCTACTACTATTTTGATTGCAACTTAGTAAAATGTAGATTTCCCAACACTAAGCTATGCCTAGTTATTGAACTAGAAGGTAAAGATGTTATATTTGGACATACATTACTCCATGTATTTCTTGATTTGGATCTCTATTTCGAAAGAGTGGGAGCATTTTAGCATACTTCTTTCACTATAATTTTGAGTTTTAAAATATTAGCAAATGCTTATTTGAAGGAGTTTTCACAATATCATCTCAGAACATACTTTAGAACTTTTCTATTATTTGGTGAATTTTCAAGTTTTTGGGTATTCCTCAATTGATTCCTTCATCTTGATAAGCTTTTGGGGAACTTTCAAGTTGTCGTGGTAACATCTACCACATAAGTAGACAATCTCTTGTAAGAAAGTGATTAAGCAAGAGAGATCAACATTGTAGAAGAGAAGAGAACACATATACGAAAATTTGAAAATAATTTTACTAAATAAATACAATAATGATAACGTTCTCCACCCATGTACTCTCAAGTTATAGCTTGAATGGATATCTAGGCAAATCTGGATGGGAGATTGCAAGGTAGAGATATGTTGACTCAAGTCAATTCTTGATTACTACATAGATCATCTATAATTAGACCAATGGAGAGTTGTGGATTCCACGGTTATCCAAACATGGGTGGCTATGTGTGGGGGCCTGCCAATGCATAGCATGCCAAACCTATCAACCAACTTCACAATCACCAATATGTTATAATATCCCTATCGAGATTTGACTTTAGAGTTGAGCTCATATTAATGATTGGAGATCATCTCAGCCTCAAAGTGGGGCCTTTAAGTTAAACCACTCTAGATTTTACTTATGTTACATACCATTGTAACTAATATCTCACTTGTAGGTGATTCAAGTCTATGTAAGTCATCGACAAGCCATAAATGGTCCAATGAGACCTTCATCTAGCATGTAAATTGTGACTCCAAACAAGGACATAATGCATGATCGGATTCCTTTCATAATGGGCACCTTACATATCTGCAATACAACATATAATCATGAGAGGTAGACATTTATCATATAGTAACATCTCTTCCTTTCATGCATGATGTTTAGCATCAACGACAAATATATATTCTTGTTGGTTGAATTTCAGCCATCTTCATATGTGTATAAATGTACACATACATACACACACACACACACACACACACACACATATATATATATATATATATATATATATATATATATATATATATATATATATATATATATATATATATATATATATATATATATATATATATACATATATATATATAAACACACACACACACATGTGTGTGTGTGTCTGTATGTATGTATGTATGTATGTATGTATGTATGTATGTATGTATGTATGTATGTATGTATGTATGTATGTATGTATAATGGTTGCTTCCATATATATTATATGGTTTTTTCTATGTCAAAAATTTGGTGAGCATACACATTTTGTAGAGTTTATGAATACTACCTATGTACATTCATGTATTTTGAGCATGGTGGATTTGAATATTTTTGTAGTAAACTTTATATATGTAATAGAGATTTATGGTGAGGTTTTCCTAGTCAAGTGTTATTTGTATGTTTGGATGATGTATATGGATAAAATGCCCATCCTTGGCATAAGAGATGTATGCTAGATACGTGTTTGATAGAACAATTGGATTTTACATTATGTTATGCAGTCCATTAGCCACTTTGTACACATAATTAATATACATTTTTGATCGATCAATTTACATATATAATGATTTTTTTGCTTTCTTTACTGATCATGTGTTCCAAATACAAAGGAGATTCTATCAAATGTTTTCTATGTGTTAGAATTGGCTATAAAAATGTGATATTTGGCTCTCATATCTATTGATGGGCACTCTTTCTAAGTTGGAGAACAAAGAATCATTCATATCTTGGATATTAGCTGTCTCAATTGTCATTTTTTAAGGAAATTCTACCAAAACATTTCCCAACATTTTCGTATTTAGTCACATCTTAGTTGTAATCCTAATTTATCACATATCAATTCCATTGGTGAGGCTCTATCAAAATTTTGAATTCCATATTTTATTCATATTTTAGTTAGGAACAACTTGAAACCCATAAGTTTGAAGGTTCTAGATCTGATAATCGAGAATCGGATACATCATGTATCAATCCAAAATATATAAGTAAAACCATTAGGTGGTCTTGAGAATAAACCCCATGGCATGGGTGATGATGATGATTGATTGAGATGCATAACATGTTTAGGATTTTAGTCATGTAAAAAATAGCATTGTGGTACAAAGATGGATACATGAAAAGAGATGAATTCATTCTTGCAAGAGAAACATCAAATGTGATTAGTACCATAAGAAAGGACACAAAAAAGGATATTGTTATGTATCAAAAAATTCCAAATCAAAAGGCAGTTTAGATCAACGTATTAAGTTCCTACCTACATCTCTACGTTCATTGATCAAGATAAAGGAATTCAATTATATCTTTAATGATGTTCACGTACTAAAATTGGACATTTGTGCACCTACACAAGCTATTATGACTACATAATTGTTGGACTCTAATTCTTCCTAGTATATGACTCCACATAGAGAGAGTTCTATTATATGTTAAATCCCTTAGAATAGCCAATTTTGAAGACCCATATCAATTTCCTATTGGAATTGGAGATTTCATCATTCACTTTGTGTATGGCTCAAACTTCACCATGTAGGATGTTCATCATCTACTTCATATTTTTGATAGTTTGATTACAATCGGTTAATTTGATGAGATGCAAAACAAAATCATTTTCTATGCTTTGTTGTTGTGTATATCAAAAAGAGATATGATTATTTTATTGATGTTTATATCCAGAAAAGAAACTACCAACATCTATAGAACAATATATGGCTACTATGTGATAGGGAATTTTGGTGATATATATGATAGTGGATTGTGAAGTCATTTTCCTTTTACCTATTTACCAATGTTCTTTTTTTTCAATTTTTCTTTTTTTGAGCATTTCCAATATTGTAAAAGGACTTGGAATATACATAAAACACATAATGAATCTTTCATTTATCCATGAGTTCTTGTTCTAACATACATTTGGTGTCCTACTTATCTAGGTTCATTGTGTAGTGCTCTTTGATGTTTCACTTTCATTGATGATGCTACTAAAAAGAGTTAGGTGTATTATATCAAGTCAATGGATAAGGTTTTTTCATATTGTAGGTTCTAGTGAGTAGACCTTTAGGGGTAGTCAGGTCCATTCGAACATCACAAATTACACTAATAGGACACCCATCAATGGTACATCAATATTGTTCTGCACAAGCCTTGGATTCTTGTAAGCAAGATTATACCTTAACTAGTCAGACAAGATTACAAAGAAGCTCACACAACTTTGAAATTATTAACAAGATTCAAGATTACAGAATTATAAGAAAACAAGAATCACAAAATCACACAAGTATGAGAGAAGGATGTCAATCAATAGTAGATAATTGGAGCTTGCACTAGAGAAAGAATAGAAGTAGTCAAGTTACAACAATGATAAACCAAGTATTGGGAGGGCACCAAAACATCCTCTTGAGAAGCAAGGTGTGGGCAACAACCCACATGGAGCACCAACTCCCAACCACCCCCTCATAAAGGAACTCCTTGTACTACTTCCTCCCAATTACATCTACAAGTAGCACAATATAAGTTCAATAGAATGTGTGTTACTTTGATGATCTAATGATCTAGTATGATGTACATCCCCACATGATCCAACCTTATCCTTAACAAGATGAGAAAAAGACCAACCTATTGGAGCCACCATCTCCCACCTACAGATTTTATTTACATGAAAAAGGAGGAGACGAGATTGGGGAAGTTGTCCACATCCATGAAGAGAAGAGATAAGTAGTAATATACACAAGTGCATGGCGATTGTATGGGATGTACCTTTAGGGAAGCATCAAGGTGCATGCGAAGGAGATATTTCTACAAAGATGACACATGGAAGGAAGGGATAGGAGAGAGTGAAAAGTACATGCGAAGAGGAAGTTTTTCATGGGATCTAGTACTACATGGCAAGAGGGAGAGACACGTACACTTGTATATCAGAGAGAAAAAGGGATAATACATCAAAGGGTGACACTTCAAAATTTTTTGGGGAAGGGGGTTCTTTTATATATTGCATCCATTGCATCCGAGTACATAAGTACCCCTTGCTAGTGCAAAATACCCTGAAGTACTAAGTATGGTACCTTGAAGTATAAAGTACTAGTTATAATTATAATAAGTACAATTGATCATTGAACCAAGGGATAGAAGAAAGTGGAGCTCTATAGGTTCCCACCACTAAAGGGCTCTCCATCCTAGAGAGAAAAGGGAGAGGGTTAGAGAGAGAGAGGACGTACATTACCATGAAGATGTTGGCTAATAGAAGCAAGTTGTTGAGGCCAAGGGAGATATCTATTGCATCGAGAGAAGAGAAGAGAAGAGAAGAGAACCCAATGAGAAGGTAAGGAAGTTAATTGGCGTGCAAACTAACAACCTTGTTATAGAAAGTGAGGAAGCTCTACTTGTTTCCTAATGCCGTCATGAAACCAAATTGTCTTGAGTGAAGCCTCCTGTACAACCTAACTATGAATTCAATTAGATCTTCACTTTCATCTTTGTTTTTTATGTTATTGTTGACTTGAATGGGATATTTTTAAAGTTTCTTGGTTTTGAGAAGTTCTAAGTGTAATTCATTAATGTCTACATACATTGTATGAAGTGGGAAGAGCCTGACCTAAAATAAGTGAGTATTTTTGGGCTTGGAATTTCATTCTCCTAGGGGGAAAAGCATGTTATTAATGGAATTTTCTATATTGGTTGCCCTTTTTCACATTATGGAGCAACATATTCAAGTGTTATGTTTATACGTATCACCACACTAAGTAGCTAATGCTACTCTTATCATATCTATGTCTAATCATGGGTTCTTCAAGGAGCGAGAAGCTAAAGTGTCTTGAATGTTCTTCATGCCTTTCTTGGGCATAAGAAATGGAGGGTGAGGTTATTGATTCTTGAACAGTGCCATGATTATTATGCTACATCATTCTTCAAGGATTCATATCAAACTTGCTTATTTATCCCTCCCAATAGAGCAACATGATGATGACTGAATTCTTCCACATGTAGATATACGAAAACAACTTGCTTGCTATAATAATTACTTTTATCTAAATTGGGGCTCTCCTTATGTCAATTTAGTGGCATTCGACTCTCATAGCCCAATTTTGTAGGGTTTCAAGCTGTCCCCCACAACAATTACATTGGCAGCAATAATCTGGCGTAACATATACAAGAACTCGATAGTAAGATCTAGCTCACTACAAAGCACACACATGAACCCATCTCCAATCAACACAATGTATCAGCCTCCTTAGAGAAAAGGCTCTCACCTTCTTCTTGTTGTTATTTCTCTACCATGAGGATGTGCAAAGCTTCCAAGTCATCATGATTCAAATCGGCTTTAAGGTGAACTTGCCTCATGGAAAAAATATTTTCATCTTCTACCCATAGCGCATCCTTCCCCAATCACAGATGGCCTTTGAACATATGATCCCTATCCTCCCAATAAGCAAAAGAACCCACTTGCAACTTCCATAAAATGGATTTACTAAAAATTCTAGGGTGAACGTAAGACCTTGCACTTTCATGTGTACTCCTTCCACGATTCCCGATGGGTTAACCTTACTCTGGTCTTCTAGCATCACTATGATATTTGTTTGCTTAGTAAGATGCGGCCCAAAAGTCTTCATTGTGTACTCCGGCATGAGTTCTATTCCATCAACAATTACTCCATGACCTTCCTTCCTGAGCTTCCTATAATGAGTTGCGGGCTTCCATGGTGACTAGTTCCATTTTCAAGCATGCTTGGGTCTCCTTTGATGCAAAAGAGGGATGCATGCCACTAGATGGTTGATGTGCCATATCACTCCTATGCCATATCACTCCTAAATTTGATGGCCATGGGGAGAAGATTGTAGAGACTAATTTGATATCAGGAATTTCCAAGAACCTCCTTCGCATTTACCGTTGCTTTGGTGGGGGGAAGTGGTGGATCTCTTTTTTTTTTTAGCTTTGCTTCAGCCTCAAGGAGGCTTATTCTATTG
Source organism: Ceratopteris richardii (assembly GCA_020310875.1). Classification (NCBI taxonomy): domain Eukaryota; kingdom Viridiplantae; phylum Streptophyta; class Polypodiopsida; order Polypodiales; family Pteridaceae; genus Ceratopteris; species Ceratopteris richardii. Next base: position 46,422,509 of record CM035444.1, on the reverse strand, counting down.
GACTCTTCTGTTTGTTGAATTGCCTTCTTTCATTTTTCTTGCTTTGAGGTTGAGATTGTATCAAAGATTGAGAATGGACTTGACACTAAGGTTGAATTTGATCTTGCTTCATGAGATCTTGTCTCGATGTGTGATTTTTACACTCCTAGATCTTAACTTATTCCTCTAATCGAACCATTGGCCGATGATGAGGGTGCCTTGCTCTCTTGTCCTTGAGGGGCTATTGATATCATTTGCAAGTGGATACCTCTGCTTGGGTTAGCACCTTGGGTACCCCAAAGGAAATCTCGGGTGTAATGGCCTCGCACCTCTAGATGATTCTTGCAAGTGGGACTGTCTCGTAGAAGAGAGACTTCACTCTAGAAAAGCCCCCATACTGCACCTAAAACACATGAGAAACCTTCTAAAATGATTGCTATTATTATTCAATCCTTGATTAGCATTCGTAAAATAAGAGGTTGCAATTGGCTACCCAATGATGGAGCCCTAGTTTAGTGCTTCCCAATAGACTTTAGATGGTTGTCGTGGTTGTTGAAAACCCCTTAGATAAAAACAATCTCTTGCTTTATGCACTAAAGTATTCAAGGAAAGGACCAACTCGAAACCCATAAGTTTGAAGGCTCTAAATTTGCTAATGGATAATCAGATACATCTTCGAATGACTATGTAGAAATGCATTTTTATTCAAAAATATATATATATTTCACTATTTTGGGCTATGAAACTCAAAATAAGTATACTACAACTTATGCAACATTTAGAAAAAAGGATACTACTTCTAACAAAAATACTCAATGAGGAAGCTCTATTATCTTGGCATGAAGGAGATGAATAGTATTTCAAATCGTCTTAATGAGTTTGATGCCTTGTTTCCATAGTTGCATGCTCAAAAACAAACATGTATGATGAGATCATTTTTTTTTCTTGTTATGCACCATAATGGGATACATTTTTACAACCATTCATAGTAGTGCACTTGGCACAAAGCATTTCTAAAATGATATATAAGGAGCAACATTGAGTGAAGAAATTTTTAGGAAGTAAATGTTTTCTAAATTTATTGAGATGCATATCATGTTTAGGATTATGGTCATGCAAAAGAATAGCAGTGTGGTAGAAGCAAGACTAGGAAATTAGTACCATAAGAAAGGATGCAGAAAACGATATTATTATGTATCAAAACATTAAATACCTACCTATATGTACTTCTTCATTGATCAAGATAAAGGAAGATAATTATATTTTTAATGATGTTCACATATTGAAATTGGACATTCTCACACCTCTAGAGGCTATTATGAATAACTATCTTTCATATACATAGTTTTTTGGACTCTAGTGCTTCTTATTATAAATCTGCATAGATAGTGGTTTACTACATGGAGAGACCCTTAGACTAGCCAATTTTTTAAGACCCATATGGATTTTTTTTGTTTGGAAATGTAGATTTCATAATTCACTTAGCATATGTCTCAAATTCCATTGTGCATGATGTTCATCATGTACTTCATATTTCTAGGAGTTTGATTGCAATTGCTCAGCTTGAGACATGGAATACAAATTCATTTTGTATGCTTTATTGTTGCATATATCAAAAAGAAATATGATTATTAGAAAATAAAATAATGTTGGTTATGTTTAACGGATGTTTACAGAACAATCCATGGCCACTATATGAATTTTGTTTATATATCTCACAGAGGAATGGTACGTGATTTTGCATTTCTCTATTTACCAATGTTCTCTTTCTGGATCATTTCCAATATTGTAAAAAAAAAACTTGGAATATACAAAAAATACACAATGAATTTTCCATTTAGCCAATCTTTTTCTAACATATATTTGTTGTCCTACATGCATAGGGTAATTAGGAAGTGATCTTTAATTTTTCACTTTCATTGATGCTACTAGAGGGATCTGGTTGTATCCTATCAAGTCAACGGATAAGGATTTTTCCTACTATAGGTTTTTGGTGGGTCACACAATTTCAAAATTACTAACAAGAGACTAGAGTACACTGCTATGAGCAAATGAGAATAATAATATCATACACGTACGAGACAAGGCACTAGACAAGGATGCCAATTAGAAGCACATAATTGGAGCATGCACAAGAGGAAGAAAAGAACTAGTCAGATACATCCATCACATCCCAAGGATGGGGAAGGCACTAAGAGATCCTCTTGAGAAGCAACGAGTGGGAACTAACCCATAGGGAGAACCAACTCCCAACCATGCATCTCACAAAGAAACTCCTTGCACTACTTCCTCGCAAGTACACCAAGAAGTAGTATAGTACAATTTCAGCAAAAGGTATCTATCTTGGATGTATGATTTAGATTTGTCTTTCGTCCAGCCCTCTCCTTAAAAAGAGAGGAGAACAACTTGTTGAAGCCATGGTCTCTCAACCATGTTGGGCATACCTTACTTATCCATTATGGTACCTTGGGAAAAACCACCTAGAGATTCTATTTAGATGGAAAAGGAGGAGAAGAGAGCGAGAGAAGTTGACTACATCCATGATAGAAGCGCTAAAGAGTAATATACATAAGATTGTATGGGATATGCTTTTGGGGAAGCATGAACGTCCATGAAAAGGAGAGATGTATACAAAGATGTCGTCATGTGGAAAAAGCAAACGGAGTGTGAAAAGTACATGCCACTTGGCAAGAGAGGATGTGCACTACTTCGCAAGAGCAAGATGCACGTACAGTTTTATGTCAGAGAGAAAAAGGGGTAATACATCAAAATTTTGTCAAGGGGAGGAGGGGATTTCTTTTACATGATGCATCCAAGTACATTAATAACATAGTTTCTCCTTTCTAGTACAAATTAGCCTAAAGTACAAAGTACGGTAGCTTGAGGTACAAACTAGTACTTGCAAAGTACAATAAGTATAGTTAATCATTCAATTGGGGGATAAAAACAAGTGGGACTCTACAGGTGCTAGCCGCTAAAGCGCTCTCTATCCTTGAGAGTAAAAGGAGAGGATGAGAGAGAGAGAGAGAGAGAGAGAGAGGATGTAGATCATTATGAAGAGGTCACCTGATAGAAGCAAGTTCTCAAGGCCAAGAGAGATAAATGTTGCATCGAGATAAGAGAAGAGAAGAGAACCTAGTGTGAACGTAGGGAAGATAATCTTCATGCAAATTGAAAGCCTTGTTGCAAAGAGTGAGGAAGGACTGCTTGTTTCCTAATGCCACCTTGAAACCCAATCATCTTGATTGAATCCTCTTGTGCAACCTATATGCCGATTCAGTCCAATCTTCACTTTTATCTTTGCTTTATATGATGTTGTTGGCCTGGATGTGATATTATTGAAGTTGTTTATTTTCTAGGAAGTTCCAAGTGTAAGTCTTGAATGTCTACATACATTGTAGGAAGCTAGGGAGATTATGTATTAGATTGACTTTGGACTTGAGACTCAAGTTGAATCTAAGCTTGAGTCTGTGTGTGAGTTTCAACTCCTCCAATCAAACCACTCTAACCAACAATGAAGGTGTCTCATTCTCTTGTCCTTGAGGGGATACTAATATCAATTTGCAAGTGGATACCTCTGCTTGGGCTAGCACATGGGTCACCCTGAGGGAAATCTCGGGTGTAATGATCTGGCACCTCTGGACAATTCTTGCAAGGGGGAGTATCATTCGAGAGGTTGCAGGTGGGGCTTGTCTGAGGATGAAATCTTGCTTTGGTGCCCCCAATAGACTGCAGAAACTTATTTCGATACCCCTTCAATATAAAAACCCCCTTGCTTCATGCCCATTCTTTCCATAGAATTGACACGCTACACTTGTAAGGCATTTGGTGGTGTGTGGTAGAAGGGAGGAGCGCTCCTCATGATTGGAGATTGCACCAATAGAGGAGGTCACATGAATTGGAGGACGTTTATGGTCTCCTATGTTAGTAGGAAGAGGGAGTACATATAGGACTTAAGAAAGAGGCCCTCTATCGGGTTCTAGTCAAAAAAGGCACAAGTGACACTTCAAGGCACTAAAAAAAAGTCATTGTATCCCTTTTGGTCCCATTGTGCATGCCAAAATTTGTAGTTCTAGTGGCTAGACCATTAGGGTTAGTGAGGTACATTCGAAGAGCACTAACAAAATGCCCATCAATGGTACATCAATAAGTTCTACACAAACCTTGGATTCTAGTAAGCATGTGTACAAAGGTGTAGCTCAGTGATGAGTAGCACCTCCTTTAATGTCAATCCGAGAAGAGATGAGGATGGTATGAAGACCTCGAACAAGTGATGGCACAAGTGTATGAGTGAGAAGCACATTGACATGCACACGCATACACACACATGCGCACACAAGGCAAGAACAAAGAGAGAGACAATGGAGTTCTTTAGATTTCTCAAAAGTGCTCTTACAAGTTCAATTCTACAACAAGCTAACCTCAAAAATGAGCTCTCTAGCTCTTTTTATAGTTTTTGACTAGTTTTTGACCCTGTCCAGACCTAGTGTCCGGCCTAGTTAAAAATTAGGTTCTAGGGTCTATTTGAGGGCTCAAACAAAGTCTAAAAATCATGAAAATTGGTACAATGATACTTCTAATACTCCTCAAGCTCGAGGACTCCTCGGCTTGCACAAAATGGAGTTACAAAAAGGTGAAATGGTATTTACAATGCTTTTTAGTGATGAGAATCATTGTTATGAAGACGTTGATTTGGAAAAATTTGAATGGCCTACTTGCCAAATCTTCGTTGACTACTTTGTCTGCTTGTGCCTTCTCTCCGCTTTGGCTCCCTTCTTTGGCTTCCTCGTCTTGTGAGTCCTTGGGTGCTTTGACTGCTGCCAACACCCCCCCTCTCTCGCGTCTGTCGTCTCTGACAGACCCTCGTTTGGCTGAGCGTTTGACATAGAATTCAACCACATCTGAAGCTAGGTGGTGTTCTTCTAGCCGCAACCCTCGTGCTAAATCAATTAGGAGGGCATCCCAATCCACTAGACCTGGAACGTCCGGATGTGGCACACGTAGTTGTTCTGAATGTAATGTTCGCTCCATTGCAAAGAGGTGGAGTAGATGGGAGGGTCTGGGAACGAAGACTTCAGAGTGGTATTCCCAGAACCCCGTGATGAACATCTCTTCAAATGTTTGCTTGTAGCAAGCGGGGAGGTATTTAATTCGTGCGTGCCATCCATATATCACCTGGATGGAGGGGGTTGTACTCATATCGTAGACCAAGTCAAGGTTACCTGCTGTGAATCCTACACCTGAGAAATATGGATCTTTACTATTTTTGAAGGTTCTGAAGGTTACCAGCATCAATTCGAATATCTTTATGCACATTTGAGCCATTACATCTGGGATGTTTCGCATTCTGACTCCCGAGTGACGGATGGTAGAGAGCATGTAGCCCATCGTAGCTTGTCCCCGTGGTGGTGTCAGGTATACGTAATTGAGCCACTTTGCACAGCCTTTGACATTCTTCATAGTGATGGAAAACTCAGGCCATGTGCATCTTCTGAGTATGGGAGCATAACAGGGATTATACTTAATGAATAGTGGCATGTTATTCCAAGTTCTAACCATCTCAAGGTAAGTTTCTGAGAGTCGTAGCCACCAGGTAGGTTGATGAATTGATCCTTGTTTAGCGCTCTCAGGGATATCATCAGGGCTGAATTGAGTGGCAAATGTTGGAGCCTTGCCACATCGTCGTTGAATTTTGGCATTGTAATCTGCCAAGAGTACACAATATGGCACATATTGATCATCGTTGGTGCCTATCCATCTGTGATGAGACATACTTCGGAAATATTCTGATTTGATAATGGTGTCCTCAATCTTGGTCATGGACTCAATCTGGACCGCGACTCGCTCGTCATGTGTATTGGCCGTTTTTTCGAGTTTCTGCATCCATTCTAGGGCTTCTACCTCTAGTGTGTCCAATCCCTCAGAGGTTTGTTGGCCACCCGGCATTGGCATCGGAACATATGGCTCTTCATATGATTCATCCACTTCTATGGGTACCAATTCTTCTGGTTTTGGCTCGATGATTGGGGAGGGATGTCTTTCATATTGGAGTAGCTTGCTTTGCAACTCCGCAACCTGTTCTCTCAGTGCATTTACCTCTCCTGTAGTGGTGGTGGAATTGGTGATCTTGGGTTGGGCTTCCTGCATCATTAGTTGTTGACGGAGAGTATCTCGTTCTTTGCCCAACTCATCATGTGCTTCTAGTAGATCCGCATAGCTTTCTAGAATTGTCTTCATAGTGTCGGAAGGAACAGCTTTGAATCTTTCGGGGTCGATCTCCGGGGGGGAATTCTCCATGGCTGGCTCTAAATTTTCTTCGTTCTGCCTTTACAAGCGCTTGTTCTCTTCGAGGGCAGTAGCCATGTGCTTTCTGAGTAAGGTCAGGTTGCGACGGCTTTTAGCATGTTTTGACTGATAAAGTTCTAGTTGAGCTGTTAGTTTTTTAACTTCATTGGAATCAGAGGGCTGGGGAGCTTCCAAAAGGGTCTGGTGAGCGTGCTCGAGGGTAGCGTACCGTTGAGTTAGGTCTGTATTTTCTGCTTCCAAAGCTGCAAGCCTCTTCTGTAGTTGCTCATGATCCGTAGTTATTTGGCGATGTCTATCCTCCAAGGTTTGGTATTCTGTCTGCAACTGATGTACACACTGATGTAATGTACAAAACATGTTATTTACATTCATGAATGCAGGGAAGGTGGAGGATGCAGGGGGAATGGGGAGAGGGAAAGGGATAGTGAATGAAGTGGTCACGAGAGGTGATGTGGGTGGCGGGGGTATGGGAGATGGTGGTAGAGAGGGGGGAGGGAGTGGTGTTGTGGCTGGTGATGTTTCCATGGTGTCAAAAGTGTGTGTAAATGTGTAGATGAGGATTGTGGGTGGGGTGGATGTGATGTTCATGAATATTGTTGTAAATGTGGGCATTGTGATCCCTCCAAATTGGGTGCCTGGTGAGATAGGAATCCCCATTACATATGTGGTGAGTGTTGAAGTTGGGGTGGTAGTGTCGTGTGGTGAAGTGAAGTGTTGTTGAAGCTGAAGGTCAAGGACAAAGCACAGGAGCACATCAAAGAGGTGGACACACAAGAAGAAGGAGCAATTAGGGAGCTCCAAGAAGTGTATGTCAAATTTTCAGAAGAAATCCCTATAAAAATAGTGATTTTCATCACTAAAAACCATTGTAAATACCATTTTCTATTTTTCTAACTCCATTTTGTTCAAGCCAAGGAGTCCTCAAGCTTGAGGAGTATTAGAAGTATCATCCTACCAATTTTCATAATTTTTAGACTTCATTTGAGCCCTCAAATAAGCCCTGGAACCTAATTTTTAACTAGGCCGGACACTAGGTCTGGACAGGGCCAAAACTACTCAAAAAACTATAAAAAGAGCTAGAGAGCTCATTTTTGGGGATAGCTTGTTAGAGAATAGAGCTTTTGTAAGAGAACTCTTTTGCAATTGAAGCTTTCCATTGTTCCTCTCTTTGATCTTACCTTGTGCGCGTGTGTGTGTATGTGTGTGCATGTTTGTGTGCTTTCACTCACGCACTTGTGCCTTCACTTGCTCGTGGTCTTCATACCGGTCCTCACGTCTCTGCGGATTAACAAGTAAAGGAGGTGGTGGTGTAGCTCCCTACTTGCTCCTTCTTCTTGTGTGTCCACCTCTTTGATGTGCTCCTGTGCTTTGTCCTTGACCTTCAGCTTCAACACTCCCCCCCCTCTCGAGTCTGTCGTCCCTCACAGACCCTTGTTGTAATGGTTGTTCCATGTGGTGTTGTGAGAGGTAGTGTCTGTTCGATAGGAACAAGAGCTGTCTACTTGCCAAATGTGACAGGGTTGGTTTTCCAGTTCTTCATTTGTCACCAAAAGCCTTTGGAAGTTGTTGTCCCTTGGTATGCGCTCCTTCCTTGGATTCCAGCATGATTGTGTCATTGTGAGTCGCCATTGATGGCCTCTAGATCTTCTTAAGATGATGTTCATAGTAATCACGCCAAGTACTAATAACCCATAATGAATTATGGGTAAGTGTGTTCGTGCATGGGTTGAGGAAAATATGTGCCTTGTGCATGGCCTTGTAATGTAGCCCTATACATGCTTACTTGGAAAATGCATTGGAAGAAGTATGGTGCAAAAATGGGGGTCTTGAGTTGAGTGCTCAAGGGTATGCCGATGAAGAGGTTTCCTAATCTATCATGGTTATGGTGTTGTCAAGGTAAAAGATACTTACCATGGTGAAGCATCGATCGATGTTTATCTCGTCCTGTTGTGCTCGTGGCATTTGTGATGGACATTGTTGATGAATGTCCATGTTGAGGATTCACTGATGAAATTCTTTGAGTGTCTGGTCTTGTTTGCTCTCTTCAAAGCAACATTTGCCAAATATTGAGAATGGAATTTCTTTATATTCCAAGGATTTGCATGGTACCAAAACTATCCCTTGCAGATATCTCCTTGGATGCTCTTGTACATATGGTAGCTAAGCATCTCTCAAGTTGCGGACCTTCAAGCTCTTCACTCCTACCATGGTAAGGGGAAAACATAGTTGTGGATGCCATGTTCATGCCAAGTTCTTGACATCTCTTTTTTTTTTTTTAGGAACAATGGCACAAAACAAGAAGACAAAGTTTAGTATCAAAAAATGGTTTACATGTGTCAATGTGCTCTCGTGCATGGGACTCTCAATTGTGTCTATGCATGGCCATGTAATGTGGCCCTATATTAATGTATACTTTGGAAATGCATGACTTGAATGGTGCAAAAGACAAGGTTGTGCAAGGAGCACATGGTTGTCGCTCGTCGAGGCTTTCGATGTTATTTGCGGATGTTGATGTCGGCTTTGGTGGAGGTATCCATTGGGTCTCGAATTGATGTAATCCTCCTTATTGGAGTCCATTTTAGAACAACATTTGGCACTATAGAGATCACTTGAGGCGTCTTCCTCTTTGGATGCTTTCTGAACTGTGATATCCAGTGTGGTTGGCGCTTTGGTTCGGTGGAGGCTACTTGTACTTTTGGCTTCCAAACCCATACCCTTTTTACACGTCTTCCTACTATTGTTGAAGAGGTGATTTGATCTTCTTTCAATCTCCGTATGCGGTTCTTACCCTTTTCTCTTTGTGGCTTCTTTGTTGAGACCTTTCGCATGCGGGAGAACATAGGTTGGTGTGGATGTAAGAGCTTCTAAGGTACCCACATCTCTAATCGCCCTTGTTGAGCTGCAGCTAATTTCTTAGGTACCCAAACTTGTCGGATACCTTATGGTTGAGCTTGTCCAAGCTTCTTCCTTTGTCTTCTGGCCTGGTTGGCTTGCCTGGATGGGATTTGTGGGGGCAAGGCTGGTGGTTGCTCTCCTTTGCGTACCCAGATCTACTTCATGCTCGGAACTGCTTTCTTGTTGAAGGGTGTCTTTCTATTTGTTATAGCAGCTGTCTTGAATTGTTGTGCTTGCTTCTGAGGTTGAACTACTATGGATGCTTTACTCTTCAAAAAAGAAGGAAGGTTTGCTTGCCTTTGTGACTGTCCTTCCATGATTGAGTCCTTCTGGATCATAGATCTTTTGACACATACAACATCTTGTTCGTGAAGATTAGTCTTAGAGGAACTAAGAGAGTGTGTGGTGCCATGATCTGTGAGCATGAAGTTCTCTAATTCTAATGTAATGCATTGTTCATGTACCCAAACTTGAAGAGTTTGACTTCTTAGGTTTAAGTTAACTGCATGGTCATAGATCCAATCTTGACCCAAGACAAGTGGTTTTGTAAGGTTCTCATCTTGACACACTAGCACTTTGACTTTCATTGGAACATCCTGAAGGTAGATGGGAAGTTCCACCTCGCCCAAACAAGGGGTTTCCACACCTCCCAATCCTATGAGATAAGCTTCTATGGGATTGATGTTCAACTGCAAGTCTTGGCAGTAGGATAGTCTATTGCTGCACCTGAGTCAATCAATGCTTTCATAGTCCTTGCACCCTTTCCTTGTCCTATCTCTATGGTCACAAAGGGATGTCGGTCAATGACTTGAGAGGTAATTATGCCTAATTTTTGGCACATATCCATGTGATATGTTGGGGCTTTTGAGTTGACATCTAGGCCTAGTCGCCTTAACTTATTTCGCCTAATACGCTCTCTGGCCTCTGCCTGTGCTTCTTCCCTCACCCTTAGCTCCTCTTCTTTTCGCTTCTTAGCAGTGTTGAGTCTCGTAAGCATATCCTCTGTAAGAGGTTCTTGGTATAACTTGACTCTACATCCACTAATATAGTTTGGCAAGATATCTCCTTCTAGAGTAGCCAACTTAACTGCACCGCTAGTGGAAATTCTATTAATGATCATGGGTCTGTATCCTCTTTTTTCCAACTTACGGGCATGTTGTTTTAGTGTGTACACCAACACTAGGTCTCCCTCTTTCAATCCTTTATCTTTGATGTATGCATCAAAGTATGCCTTTTGTCTTTTCTTTGCAGCATAGATGTCTGCCGCCGCACGTAGCCTTGTCTCACCTAAGCGTTCTATATCAAAGATCCTAGAGGACAATTCATGTCCATTCCACTCATGCTCTTGTGCCACTTTTAAGGCTGGGATGAGGAAGTCCAATGGCAGCACATCATTCTGTCCGAAGACCATCTGAAATGGGGTGACATTCAGTACGGTTTTATAGGCAACTCGATAAGCCCAAACAGCATGATGTAGTTGTTTGTCCCAATCAGAGCGTTTATTATTTACTAGTTTTGTCAATACGTTACAGAGGATCTTATTGGTGCTCTTGGCTTGTCCGTTAGCTTGTGGGTGATAGGGGGCAGACTTCTTATGTATCACCAAGAATTCTTGGAGAAGATGTTCAATGACTTCATTCAAGAAGTGTGTGCCTCTATCGCTTACTAACTCTATTGGTAGTCCATGTCTCGTGAACACATCGAATAAGAACTTAGCCATAGTCTGAGCATCATTCTTTGTTGTGGCTTTCACTTCTACCCACTTGGTAAGGTAATCTGTGGCTACAATAATATACTCTGCATGGGAGTTTCTAGTTGGGGGGTTAATAGGACCTACAAAGTCTACACCCCATTTCGAGAATGTACGTCCTCCCATCATTGGCCTCAAAGGCATCTCATCTTTTCTAATTGGATATTGTGCACGTTGGCATGTGTCACATTTCTTCACATAGGTATGTGCATCCATATGGAGAGTGCGCCACCAAAGTCCTGAGAATAGAATGGTCTTGATCACTCGGTCAGGACCAAAATGTCCACCTGCAACACCACTGTGTGCAGTCTCTAAGACCTTTAAATAGTCTGATTCATGAACGCACAGTCTTAAGTAACCATCTTTGCCTCTTCGGTATAGGTTGTCTGCTACTAAGGCATAGTCCTGAGCCTCTTGCTCCATGCTTCGTCTTCGTGCTAGACTAGCCTCTTTGGGTAAGGTTCCCGATCTCATAAACTCTACCAATGGAGCACTCTAATCAGGAATTAATGACACTTGATAAAGGGTGGCGTGCTCCAATGGTGGTCTCTCTCTGCACATTGGACAATTCTTAATCCACTCATGTATTTCTTTGTCCATGCTAGGCCAATACACTCCTAAACGTTTCAGATTTTGTAATGTGCACTGTTTTGAATAATGATTTCCTAGCAATCCTTCATGAGCTTGTTGCAACCAACTACTATGTTCATGGTCCTCAACACAACAAGCTAATACACCCTCAGTATCTTGTTTGTACATGCTTCCTGCCAACATGTGATATTTTTGTGATTTTACAATTTCTTCTTGTGATGTTTTCACATTCTTATTTGCAGGGCCGAAGGTTAGGATAGGTACCAACTTATTTGCCCATTTAGGAACAACTTCTAAATTGAACAGATAAGCATCGTTAATTAGACACTCCTTGCGGTGACTCTCCTGAAGTGATGTGAGAAAGGTGATCTGCCCGAAGGAGGGTTCTACCTTTCCTGACAACAACTTCAAAGTCATATTCCATTAGTAAGAGGAACCATCTTACTAAGCGTCCAGTATTGCAAGGTTTATTGACCAAATATAACAAAGCTTGATGATCAGTGAAAAACTTGAACTTGTTGGCCAATAAATAGTGTCTAAACTTCTTCACAGCATATACCATGCCTAAGCCCTCTCGCTCAGTTGTGGTATAGTTTCTTTCAGCTGCGGTGAGCTATCTATTAGCATATGCTATGGGCAAATCTAAGTTTCCTTCACCTGTGGGTTGTGCTAGCACACCTCCTATGGCATGTTTAGATGCATCCACATGGACATGGAATGGTTTATTCCAATCAGGAGTGGTCAGTATTGGTGTTGTGCACAAACGTTTCTTCAGCTCATTGAAAGAATTCTCGCATTCGTCGTTCCACTCAAAATTAGACAACAAGGCATAAAGGGGTCTAGCTATGATCGCGTACATGTGGATAAACGTACGGTAATATCCACAATGGCCCATAAAGGCTTGTACCTCCTTAACATTCCTTGGCCTTGGCAGCTCCGCTATGGCTCGTACCTTATCTTCATCTGTTGAGATTCCATTCTTAGAAACAATATGACCTAAGATTTTACCTTGACGCACCATGAACATTGTCACTCTAGCACAATGGTGAGTACCAACGTGAGGAGATTCACCTCATAAATGTCAATCCGTGGAGACATGAGGACCGGTATGAAGACCACGAGCAAGTGATGACACAAGTGCGTGAGTGAAAGCACACAAGCATGCACACACATACACACACACGCGCACAAGGTAAGAACAAAGAGTGGAACAATGGAAGATCTTCGATTACAAAAGAAATCTCTTACAAAGCTGAAATCTACAACAAGCTAGCCCAAAAATGAGCTCTCCAGCCCTTTTTATAGTTTTTGAGTGGCTTTGGCCCTGTCCAGACCTAGTGTCCGGCTTAGTTAAAAATTAGGTTCTCAGGCTTATTTGGGGGCTCAAACGGAATCTAAAAATTATGAAAATTGGTAGTATGATACATCTAATACTCCTCAAGCTCAAGGACTCCTTGTCTTGAACAAAATGGAGTTGTAAAAATAGAAAATCGTATTTACAATGATTTTTAGTGATAAAAATCATTATTTTTATAAGGATTTCTTCTGAAAATTTGACAGGTGCGTCTTGGAGCTCCCTACTTGCTCCTTCCTCTTGTGTCTCCACTTCCTTGATGTGCTTTTATGCCTGTGCTTGACCTTGAGCTTCAACAAACACACACTTTTCTGGGTTCAAACACACTCGATATTCTCTACACTTGTTGAAGATTTGTTTGAGCTCAGGGATGTGAAATCTTCTTTCTCGGGAATGAGCACATAAATCATCCACATACACTTCTAAGCTCTTTCGCAAGAACTCTTTGAAGACATGACACATGAGCCTTTGGAATGTTGCAGGTGCATGGGTGAGCCCAAACGGCATCACACAAAATGCAAATATTCCCCACTCTATGGCAAAAGCTGTTTTGTGTTGATCTTCTGGGGCAATGGCTACTTGATTGTAACCTGAAAATCCATCAAGGAAGCTATAAACTTCTTTGCCTGCAACACGCTCCAATAGGTGTTCCGTGATTGAAAATGGATAACTATCTCTGATAGTAGCATAAACTTTTTTAAGGTTAATACACACTCGCAACTTCCCGTTCTTCTTGGGTACCACTACAATGGGGGACACCCATTCAGTATGCTTAATCTCATATATGAATCCAACTTCAATCAGCCTATCAATTTCTTCTTTTATTTTGGCGACATATGTATCATTATATATGTAGGGCTTCTGTTTGGTGGGCTTGGCATCAGCAGTCATGGGGATAGTATGAGAGCAAATTCTTGGATCTACCCCTTTCAAGTCTCTATAGTGCCATGCAAACACATCCCTATATTCCCTTAATAGAGCTACGAGCTCCATTTCTTCTCTTGCACTTAGGTCATCTCCTATATATGTGCATCTCTCTTTGTTCTCTTCAATGGTCACTACAATTTTCTTGGTCTTTTCTTTATTATCATATGATTCTCCTATGATGGACTCTCTCTTAGGCATTTGTACCAAAATTTTGCGGTCGTCAACTTCATATTTCTTGAAGTTTTCTGGTACTTTAAACAGTGATTCCTCCTCCTCTTGTTTCACTGCTTTTCTTTTCTTTTTCTTTTGACTACTCTCACTTCCATCCTTTGAATTTACCATTTTAATCATTGTGAGAGGTTCTTCTTCTTTTTGGGTAAGCACTCCTACATCTTCTAGATAGTGCTGCTCCGAATTAAAGCAACTATCCATCACAATGGACTCTAGATCGTCATCGTTCTCTTCTTCTTTTATGACATCACTAGGGTCACATTCTTCTAGCAAGGGCTGACACATGAACACAGAAATATCATAACCCTCCTCATCACAATGAGGTGTTCATTGTTCTTCATTAATAGCAATGTCCATGGTAGCTAAGATTTTTGGCCAGCCATGAGGCTCAAATTCCTCATCTAGAAAGATCATTGGTGTATAAGTTGGGTCTTTAATTGGTCTATCTCCTGGCATAGTTCCTTCTTCTCTTGCCTTTAAACATTTTTCCTCTTCCTCTGCAACCTTGCACATCCACAAATGAGTATCTTCATGCAGCCATGATGGATCCGGTGAACTTTCAGAATGCACAGAGATAGAATCTTCTTTTGCTTTGTGGATAGAATTCCACTGTAGGGGTGGTACATCTCTGAAGGTGTAATCCTTCAAATTGACCTTGGTGGTGACCCCTAAGTGTTGCAAGTACAAGGAGTTGGTTCCCCAATCCTGTACTATTTGCAATTGTCGTAGGAAGGGTCTTCCTAGGATCATCTCATAGACATTATTTTTCTCAAAGTCACATATAGCAAATGTATGTTCAAACTCTACCCCATAGGTGGTTAGAGTTATCCCTTCGAGCAATCCTAGAGTTCTTTCAAAATGACTGTCAGCCATTTGAAGCTTCATTCTAGTTGGTCTTAATGTGGGTTGTCCCCATTGCTTCCACAAGGAGGTGGTCGCAATAGCAACACCAGCGCCTGAATCTATGATTGCTTTGGTTGTCTAACCTTGATAGGTGATTGGAAGATAAGTATTACCTTCTTCACCCTCACACATGTCTCCTATTTTGTCTAGAGGTATCTCTGGAACTTTTTGCTTAGAGCTTGTTTTTGGCTTATTGGAATCAAGTTCTGGAACCTGATTCTTCACGTGATTCCATAGTTCAGGTTTTGCTTTGAGCAGCTCTTCTACAGTGAGATGAAATTGAACCTTAGTGTTCTTCACGACATCAGTGTTCCTTGGAACCACTGAGTCTTCGTTTCTTACCAGTATTGTGGGAGCTCTAATCTAAAGAGATTCAAATTCCCAAGGGTCATTGAATTGTGCCAGCTCCTCTAAAGTATTAGATTCAAAATCTAATCTTTCGTCTTCTTGTTGTTCTGCTTCATCTCCGTAAATAGATGAAATGTCTTGGGGAAATTGATCATGAAGGTCATCAATCTCACGAATAGGAGGGGAATTACCCTTCTCCTTGGCCCATTTCTCCTCTTGTATTTCCCGCAAGAACTCTTGAGAGTAATTTTGAATTGAAAGAGGTGTTCCAACATTCGTAGAATTAGGAACATAAGCTGCCATTGGTGGTGAGCTTCCTCTCTCAATAACTGGTTGAGCTTGTGGAGGTAACGAAATTTGTGGTTTGTTTACCAACTGCTCTAATCTTTCTAGTAAGCCTTGGAAATGCAAATCCGGTTTGATAGAGTTTGTCTGATTGAACTTTTGACTAGTCTCAAGTATAGCTTGAGCTTGTTCTACCATTTTCATGCACATTTTCATCCGTTCAATCTCTAAGTCCGCTCTAGGGTAACTCTTGTCTAGGTTTGCAGTTGTAGGCCCTTCTTGAAGTCGAGCCTGGTAGGCCTTGAACATCATGTCCAAGCCTTCTGGGGTTGGATCTACAAGAATAGACCCTGGTTGCGGCCTATTTACAATGGGTGGTGGGGCGGGATGAGATGGAGTGGGTGGATTTTTGGCATGCGAGGGATTTTGAGATGCAATGTCTTCTTTTTTTTTTGCGTCTTTCAAGCTTTCTTCTAGTTCTGATAACTTTTTATTCCACTTGCGATTGGCCTTCTCTCTGGTATCTTTCCATGTTCTTGTTTTCCTCCTACTAGGCTCTCCTGATTCACTCGACTCCGATTGTTCTGCTGGTTTATCTTGTTTTAGCGCTTGTGCCCTAGTAACTGCATGTACAGGAGCCACTTTACTGCTACTTGAACTTGAATCTGCCACTAAGCCTACCACATTAATGGGTGTAATCTTGGGTGCACTGGAGGGGTTTCTTGGACAATCTCTAGGAAGATGGTCTTTGCCACATTCAAGACAAAAAGCTTGTATTGTGATAGCCTGACCTTGACTCGGAGATGGTGGGTGGCGACAGTCACGAATGAAATGGTCACCTTGACAACTGAAACAAGATCCTCTAGGGGCTTTGGTCTCATTTGTCTCAATTGGGGCCTAGGGTTAGGATTTGTGTACATGACATTGGAATATTCTGGATCCCAATTTTGCTCCATAGGTGGTGCCTCATATTGATATGAGTAAATCTCGCTATGCTCAGGTGACTCAGTGTAATAAGCATGTGGAATACCTTCATGGGAGTAGTCTGAACTATGAGCATGAGGGTCATTATCTGGTATCAATGGGGTCAGTGGCACCAATGCTCTATTTGGATTTTCCTCTCCCACAGCATACTTGACTGGAATCACGTTGGCAGGAGCTGGTGGTTGGTTTCCCAAGACTGGTTGTGGCCTATATTGTGCTTGATATTGTTGTTGTGGTCGATAATATGCCTGTTGGTATTGGTTATAATACCTACCTTGTTGGTAAGGTTGCTGATAAGTTTGTCTAATAGTCTGCCTATTGTAGGGACAATCTTGAGCCGTGTGGTTCATGTATCTTCTCTCAATAGTGCAATATGGAGCATTCCTTTCTCTAATGTTTTGGTTTTGCATTGGGCATACGTTAGCCATGTGGTCCCCTCCGTAGGTATAGCATCGGTTCAATGCAGTGACTCTTTGTGTTTGTCTATTTTGGACTCCAAACTTCTTGGCAACTTGCTCAGCTATCTCATCTATTTCTGTGGAGATTTTCGAAGTATGACTAGTAGAACTATCAGAATCCTTATAGAGTTTGGACAATCCTAACTCCTCACCCAAATTATCTTCTATGTCAATGCATGTCCGCACACACTCTTCTATGGATCTAGGCTCTTTCAAGTACACATATGATCTTAACTTTGTACTCAGTAACCCATCTAAGAACAAAGCCACTTGTTTGGCTGGTGTGGGTAACTCTGGAGCAGGGCATCTTTCTAGGTACTGTCTGAACCTTCTACCTGCTAGTCACACTGTTTCTTGGGGAGTCTGCTTGAAACTGTGGATCAAAGATGATGTGTTATGCCTGATACCACTCTTGGAAAATTCTACAATGAATTCGTCTAGCAGCTGACCTATATCGCGATAGTTGCGACTACTCAATGGTTGAAACCAAGCTAAGGCAGTGCCTTTAAGAGTCAAACCAAATGCCTCGTACTGGGTGAACAAATCCTCAACCTGTTCAGCTTTTAGCACTTGTTTGAACTCAGCCACATGATCATAAGGATCTCCTATCCCGTCAAAATAATTCTTCATTGCCTTGATCACTTGAGTGGGTCTAAGGGTTCTTGGGTGCTCTCGTGGTCTAGGCAATGGAAAATCGTGTTCATCTCTTTGTTGTCTATGTGCTTGATGTCTCTCTCTTTCAGGTCTTTCATTTTCAAATCTTGATCTATTGATGCCCACAGTGCGTGCAAAACTTACCTCAGGTCTCTCTCTAGTTCTTTCTCTCTGGGCTTCATGAGCTTTGGATGATCCTACTCCTTGGAGGCCATGGGAAACATTGGATCTTGGTGGAGGGAAAATCAATTCATTCTTCCAAGTATATGCATGTCTATCATGTTCTGTCACCAAGAACATCTTCTCTGATGTGTTGTCCAGGTAGACAACTTTGCCTGGTATCTGAGGATCCTTGAACTCGTAGATGATGACTATGCCCAATTGGCTAGGTTGATCTGGCTTGAATCTCCAGAAGGCTTCCTCTGTTTCTCTATTCAAGAATAGTTCTATGCTTTTGTTGTCTTGAGGGATCCAATCGGGAGTGATCATTCTGGTCAGAAGTGACTTACCTCTAGGAGTCTGGGGACCTTGTCCTACATTTCCTTGTTCTAGGTCTCCTATCTCATTCTCATGAATGACGTTTCCAAACTCATCGGTCCTATCTGGTAGGTTGGTGACCACATACATGGTTCTTTCCTTATTAATGTATGAACCCTCTTCGAACTTGACCACCGGGTGTTCAAGTCCAAAGGGTTGATCTGGATTTTTGAGTTGGACCACTGATCGCCTCAGGCCATCCTCATAGATGCGAGCACCTAATCAGTTGGTCTGAATATATTCCAACTGTGTCTTATAGGGGCCTTCTCGTGTTTGTAAATAGGCAGTGTCTGAGTTACCTGCAGGTTTTCCCATGCTAAAAGACATTTCTGAGTCACTTGTGTCTGAGTTTAGTACGTAAGGGCAACCACTTAGTTGTTTTGCCCAAGATTTGGCTATATGGTTGACACTAGACTAAGAAGATCTAATACTTTGTCTATCCTTGCCTAGGTGTCTACCAGATCTCAGGTTCATAAGCTTTGGTTAATAGTCCAAAATTTCCCCTTGGTATGGTTCAAAATCCTTTGGAGTCCCCTTGGTTGCCTAGTCCCACTTGAGGGTCAACTTCAAATTATCCTATCTGAAAATCAACGCGTTATAGAGCTCAAAAAATGGACTTTGGATGAAAAAGCTATGTCAAATCAGGCTCCTGCGGGTCAAAACAAAGAAACAAGACCTTTTAGAAAAAATCGCGATTTTGTGAAATCAAGAGAATCGCGATCCTGTGAAATCAAGAGATTCGCGATCCTGTGAAACCAAGAGAATCACGATCCTATGAAACCAAGAGAATCGCGATGTTGTGAAATCAGAGAATCGCGATGCTGTGAAATTAGAGAATCGTGATGCTGTGAAATCAGAGAATCGTGATGCTGTGAAATCAGAGAATCGCGATCTTGTGAAACCAAGAGAATCGCGATGTTGTGAAATCAGAGAATCGTGATGCTGTGAAACCAAGAGAATCGCGATGCTGTGAATCTCAAGAGAATCGTGTTTTTGAGAATCACGATTGTCAGCAGAGAATCGTGTTTTTGAGAATCGTGATTGTCAGCAGAGAATCATGTTTTTGAGAATCACGATTGTCAGTAGAGAATCGTGTTTTTGAGAATCGTGATTTTGTCTCAGAGAATCGTGTCTGATCACTTTTTTTGACTGAAAATCGTGATTTGTGAGAATCGCAATTTTGAGCACAACCAGAGAATCACGATTTTGAGAATGACCACAGAATCGTGTTTCTTTCAGCAAACTTTTAGGCAGGAAATAGAAAATAGCGATTTTCAAAAAAAATTGAATTTTTCACAGAATCGCGATTTTCATCACAGGATCGTGTTTTTTGGTGGGAAATTCACATTTTTGAGCACCGAGCAATGGCGAGCTCCGTATGTGCACAAAATCATGAAAACACACAAGCGCTTGCTCTCTCTTGCACTTTCTAACTCCTCCTCGCACAATAATGCATGAAAGATGGTATGAAAATGGTGAAAATGCACTAAAAAACAAGAAATTTCTATGAAGAAGAAGATGGAAGAAGATGGAGATGGTGATGATGATGAACATGAAGAAGAAAAATTAGAAAATGAACAAAAATGATAGTTTTTTTTACCTTCCAACGTTGCAAATCTACGATCTTACCATCACAACGCTCGTCCTCGAAGCTCTCTCCCTGGCAACGGTGCCAAAATTTGGTGTAGCTCAAGCGTAAGCACTGCAAGAGAACAAGGATTATGACCACCACGTGGACCACAAATGTAACTAGAGTCCACAAGTGCATGTGTGATCTCCACCACTCCTTTCCCACCTTCCACTGGAGTCCACTAGTGGTTGGTGTACTCGCCTCTTGAGTTAATTCCACTATACTCAAATTAACTCACGTTAACTTGAGTTAGAAGGCTCTAGAGCTCTTTGGGTAAAACTCTCTCCCCATGCTCCCCATGGGGATTGAACCCAAGACCTCCTCCTTCACAACCATGAGACTTAACCACTAGGCTAAGTGGATCACTTGAATATGAGAGCACATGACTTATGCTTGAGTCTATTCTTGAGATCTTTGGTCCTACAGACGAGTGACCAAACGGTATCCGATTTCAGATCTGTCTGAAGCCATCGGATCCCTAGATCATAGACTTACTTTATTACATTCTTTCCCCCTTGGAAAAGATTTTTGTCCTCAAAAATAAATCTATATATAATAACCGTAGGCAACCCCCGAGCCTCATGTTCTAAAACTGAAAGAACATGGTCATGTTCTAAAACTGGAAGAACATGTCTCATCTCTGTGGTGGCGTCCCTGCCCAAATGATTCAAAACACTGTCTGGCTTTGCACTTTGATGAACTAGGCAAAGTAGAAAGTAGTGAATGAATAATAAGGGTGGATCTAAAAACATCCCTGTCCAATTCACGGTTTCTAGATGTGTGATCTAAGCACAAACATGTGAACTAGGTGGATTCTAATTACTAGTCCATTTCTAGGCATAACTGATGCATGGACTTAGTAATGAAGGTAGGATTCTCAAGACTTTGAGAACTCTTGATTCACTTGAATTTGATTTGGAAAACTAAAAATTTGGTTGTCTCTAACATCTATCTGAGATGTTTGTACAATGGTTTACTTTGATCTAACAATTACTTGATTTTTTTCTCCCAGCTAGAGGACTACTTTGTCCTAATGAGTTTAAAAATCCTATGTAAACTGTAGGAGAAAGTTTACCATTTCGGTTGATTCAACCATACTAACTTGACCAATACAAATTCAAAATGAAAATTGTCCAACTTAGGCCACTTTCTCAAAGACTTTAACTAGAAGTTCTTGGAAATTGTCAATTTGATGAGCAATTCCTAACTTCAATGTAGGTATGCTAAAAATTGGAAGCAAACTCACATGAATAAGTCAATCTTGGACTTGTTATCTTTTGAAGGATGAATATGTTATTATACAGAATATCTATCTAGCATGTTTAATTTAGGTATCTAGTTCCAATCAGCTGACCCAAGACTTTTGTGAGAGGAATCAGATACTTTATCTGAGTCAATTCCAAAAGATTTGGAAAGCGGAAGGAAACAACTAAAACTCTGTATAACTAATTCAAACTTCGAAAAAGATACATAAACTGCTATGAGTCAAAGTCTAGATGACTCAGGACTTTAACTGCTCAAAGATATGTTTCAACAAGGTATTGAAACATTTTCTTTATTTTTAAGAGAAATAAGTTGGATTCTCAAAAAGATCGAAAGAATATCAAAAACATCATCCAACCACAGGATACTAGTGTGGCAATTACCATCAGTGTGTCGATCCACTGAGGTTCTGTTGATGAGTTTTTACTAAAACAATGCTTTACTTGAGACTAAGTTCAAGTCACATTCAGACTTTCTGACTTCTTATCGTGAATGCCATTCTTGTGCATTACTTTGAATCAAAAGGGTGAATTTACCAAGTTATACTAGAAACTCGATACTTGACTTAGTCAATCAAATCCTTGGTTTAAAAGATCAATTGAAAATCAAAGTCCAACTTTTTTCAGAAATTTATCAAATCTTTCTGATCGATAACACTTAAGCTTGAAGTGTTCTAAGAAGATCTTGGAAGTTACTTACTTCATATCTTCAGTTTCATTGATCTTGAAGTTATTCTGAAGTATCTTAGGATACTACTGTTATCCTTCTTGAATTAAAACTTATTTTTAATTCCCTTGAAGGTCAAATCTATCTTCAAAGTCCATTCTCAGACTAGAAGATAATTATCATCCACGGTCCGATGTCCCATACCATCTTTCCTACATCAATCTGAGTATAAAATCTGGCGTCCCATACCACCCTATTTTATATTCACATTAATGTGTGCATGACATTTATCCTAAAGTCTAAACAATTCTTCTTTACTAGGGTTTTTAAATAAAAACCAATTAGAATTCCAAGTACTTGAATTTTCTCAAATTCAAGTTCAATTGGTTTATCCTTGTCCAATTTTGTAGTGACAAGAGCTTTGGACTTCTTGTCTTTAGATTCCTTTCTTACTAATGCTTTAGGTACCTACCCCGGCCGGGACTTTTACAGAAATCTCTCTACTGCCTTAAGTCTAAGCATCCACTCATGCTCTCTGGATTTGTACTAAAATCCCTTTAAAGATAGGCAAACATGATGTTTTACCTTCCACATACTTAATTACCGTTGACACGGTTGCAGACTACATTCTTGGAATATCTTTTTTGTTAAAACTTGAAACAGCTTACTATTTTGATTGCCACTACTTGGGCAAACTTCACAATAGTTCCAATTGCAGTTATCTTGGACAACCATGGCCAAGATTGATCAAGTCTTTGTTGACCATGCGATAAAAGACTTTATCTTTATCATTAAGATCTCTTCAGCTTTTCTAAACTTCTTTGGCTTACCTGCAGGATTTTAGAGATCTTTTCCTAACTTAAGTCCAAGCATACACTAATGCCTCTCAGATTCCAAAGCTAAGAATCTTTGATATACCTTTGGGTTATATCACAATTTTGGACTTAAGTACCAATAGTTGAGGTTTGGAATTGCTAGGGAACTACTTACTGATTAAAGATTTTGAAGAACTTCATTCTTAATACTTGGAAGAATGTTATTCTTCAAAGACTTGAGATTCCTTTTAGGGAATCAAATAACTTGAGCAAATGATTCATCTTGGAATCTTTTGCAATGTTGGAAGGATATTTGAAAGAATATCCAGAAGGTTTACTGATTCAACTGTACTCATTTCTTGAGTATCAAACTAGAGACTAAGTACCTTTAGGATATGGTTTCCCATACCACTATGAAAGTTTATGCTTGAACTTTCATGTATGTGATATTGACTCCTATTCTTGAGTTTGATACAAGATTCATTATTATTGGTCAATCTTGAGATGTTACTAGAGTCCTTTAAACATATTTCACTAATCAAAATTATGTTTAACGTCCAAGCATCTATTGATGATTGATCCAATAGTAATGCAACTATGAACACAAATATGAACTTTATCGCTTTATTTAGGAAAAGTTCATGGATTGGAGATCCATTTCTTGGAACTTTCTATTCCTAAATGAAAAGTTCACACTTACTTCAAGTCATTAGGAACTTATCTTAGTTCCTAAAGATTGCTTAGCTTTAGGAAATAGCTTAATTTCCAAAGATTACTTTACTTGGGTCTCTTCAAGGCTTTACCACTTGAAGCTAATCTTTTAGGAAAGAACTTGTTTCCTAAATTGCCTTTAGGAAATATCGTGGTTTCCTAAGATATGAAAATAATTTGAATCATTTCATTAATTGTCATGACTTTAGGAAATTACTTGATTCCTAAAGATCAATTAATATTTGACTTGGATTCTTTTTTAAACCTTGAGTTAGCTTAAATAGAATCAAGCAAGTTTCCTTCAAAAGTTTTCGCGTCGATTGAAGACCTTGCATCATGCCTCGAGATGCATTTCTGGAAACTAACATCTATGAATACTAGAGTTCCAGGGATTCTAGAAGTTCAATACTTCTACTTATTTTCATCAATGTTTGATGAATATTAAAGTATTAAACCTTCCAAAATTTGTTGAACTTACAAGTTTCAATAGAAACTTCCTTACTTGGGTGCATGAACATGAACATCCAAAAACAACTAAATCCACGTTAGTTGCTAAGAATGTCTAGGTTTCTTCCCAAACTTAGACTGAGCATGCACATTGAAAAGTAGCTCTATTTTATTGTCATCTTAATGACAAGAAAAAATGAATACTTACTTTCAACATGCTTTCTTTTCCTCAAAAAAGACTCCTACTAAGTGGTACCTATGTATCACTTTTTGGAAGAAATAGACTAGATACTTAGTTGCATGATGGTCAAGATCCTTGCAACTAGGTAATTTTCTATTTTTCCCACCTAACTAAGTCAAGTTGGAAAAAGAAAGGAACGAAAGTATACGTGTTCAGCTACTTACCAAACGATCATGCGTATGCACATGCATCTACTTGCATGCAAATGCATGTTCATGTATGCAAATGCCCATTCTTGGGTGCATATGCATGTGAGTACATGCAAGTGTAATGAACTTAAGCAAATCTCAAGCTTATTAGGTATGCAAACAAGCATCCATGCAAAAACAACATGCTTGCTATTCTGGCAAAAGGTAATTATTCAAGTGCATGAACTGGAGAATTAACTACCTTTCCCAAGCAAGTGCGAACTTGATGTGCATAAAACATTCTTTTATGCACAAATAATCTTTTCATGTGCATGAATGGAAATAGAAATTTCAATTGTATGCCGAAAACTGAAAAGTACTTGTATACTTTTGTGTCATTTTAATACCCTTTAGTCCTCTAATTAGCTTTCATGTTGAGATAATCATAATTGGACTATGCTTTTAGTCCTAATTAATGCATCCTAAATGAAAGCATTCGAGCAAACAAATATCAAAATGAAAACATAATTTGGAAAATATTAAGCTCCACATAGAGCTACATCCTTCCCTTGATCCTTTGGAAGAGCTATTCTCTAAAGACTTTGGTCCGAATTCAAAGTTGGTTTGACTTTGATCACCAAAGGCCTCTGGATCTTCACTCCAGAGCTCCACTTCCTTTAGACTTTGCTCACAAACTTTAACTTTCTTTGGTGCTTGTTTCTTTGGCTTCCCAAGACTTAATAAATCTCAAGGTCCAACACCGAATGGAGCGGCCTGCAACAGTTATGCTCTGGAAATCTGATCGTCGGAGTATCATATCGGTCATAGAAGTTAGCAAGATTCGGACGTCTGGTTATAGTTTCAACATTGAAAATGTTGATTTCCAGACACGACAGCGCCCAGCTAAGGTGGATACAACAAAGGTTAATGCTTCGGTCATGGGTTCGTATACCCGCGTGCACACTGTTGGACATATTCTACTTCTTCTAATCCCCGACCGATGTTCTTTTGCTGCGCGCAAATAAGATTAAATCCTCCGATGATAGTATTTATCTGATGTGATTGCGCTCCTGGATAAGACGACTGCATGCGACAGGGAATGCCACAAGCTCGAACCCCGTGACGACCTTCGGCCGTTTTGCTTGTGATGAACAAGCTTTCAACGACAAATCACATATTATGCATTAATCTGCTTGTGAATCAAATAAAGACGACAGCGCCTTGGCAACTTGGATAAAATGAGCAGATTCAGAGAGAATCTGACAAAGCTAGATGTTAGCCCAGCGCCGAAGATGGGAAGCGCAGGCATGGAGAAGAACAAGAACTACAAGGTTCAGTCGACAGCTTCGGCGGAGAAAGCTACTGCGGTAGCACAGGAGAGCTTGGAACAGAGCCACCGGCCAAGAAAAGGCGTTTCCTTCCACGCAGAGCCGATTCCCGAACCATTCTCCTCAGTCCTTCCCGACTGTTGCAATGGATAACATCCATCCATGGGAAATGACAGGTAGCGGGATCGAATCCTGTAGCATAATAATTTTGGCCAATATAACCAAAAGCAATGCAATTTCGACGCATCTCATCAAGAGCTTACAAGCAAAGTGATGAAGATAAAAGTCTCCATACATCTCAACCTACAAGCTTTGATACAAATGCAAGAGAACAAGGATTACGACCACCACGTGCTTGAGAGATGACTCTCCTCCCAACCTTATGCCTGTATATATAGCTGCTTGAATCAATGAGGACCACAAATGTAACTAGAGTCCACAAGTGCATGTGCAATCTCCACCACTCCTTTCCCACCTTCCACTGGAGTCCACTAGTGGTTGGTGTACTCGCCTCTTGAGTTAAGTCCACTAGACTCAAGTTAACTCACGTTAACTTGAGTTAGAAGGCTCTAGAGCTCTTTGGGCAAAACTCTCTCCCGATGCTCCCCATGGGGATTGAACCCAAGACCTCCTCCTTCACAACCATGAGACTTAACCACTAGGCTAAGTGGATCACTTGAATATGAGAGCACATGACTTATGCTTGAGTCTATTCTTGAGATCTTTGGTCCTACAGATGAGTGACCAAACGGTATCCGATTTCAAATCTGTCTGAAGCCATCGGATCCCTAGATCATAGACTTACTTTATTACAAGCACCACCTCCTTTACTTGTCAATCCGAGGAGTCGTGAGGACCGGTATGAAGACCACGAGCAAGTGAAGGCACAAGTGCATGAGTGAAAGCACACAAACATGCACACACATACACACACACGTGCACAAGGTAAGATCAAAGAGAGGAACAATGGAAAGCTTCAATTGCAAAAGAGTTCTCTTACAAAAGCTCTATTCTCTAACAAGCTACCCCCAAAAATGAGCTTTCTAGCTCTTTTTATAGTTTTTTGAGTAGTTTTGGCCTTGTCGAGACCTAGTGTCCGGCCTAGTTAAAAATTAGGTTCCAGGGCTTATTTGAGGGCTCAAATGAAGTCTAAAAATTATGAAAATTGGTAGGATGATACTTCTAGTACTCCTCAAGCTCGAGGACTCCTTGGCTTGAACAAAATGGAGTTACAAAAATAGAAAATGGTATTTACAATGGTTTTTAGTGATGAAAATCACTATTTTTATAGGGATTTCTTCTGAAAATTTGACATACACTTCTTGGAGCTCCCTACTTGCTCCTTCTTCTTGTGTGTCCACCTCTTTGATGTGCTCCTGTGCTTTTTCCTTGACCTTCAGCTTCAACAAGTGTGTTGTGAGAGGTGGTGAGGGTGGTGATGGTGGTGCCTCGTGGCGTTCCTCTGTCTGTGTAGTGTCTCCTGGTGCCGATACATACATGTGAATCTGCTTGCCGGAGCGCATGGGACGGGTAGGCACCCATTTCTCAAAGCGATGAATATAAGCCATAGCTGAATGAATGGCTTAGCCCACCGCGTCCGCGTGCAGGTTCATGGATTCAATAAACATTTCATCCACGCCTTCCTCTCCTAACATTTGGCTCATTAGCACCTTTCCTGTTTCGAGCGACAGTTTGTGATGTTCCTGGACTCGCTTCATGGTTTCATACATTTTTTTTATTTGTGCCGAATAGGCTGGGGCACTCGCTAGTTCTGAAGTTTCTTCGTATTCTTGATCATGTTCCTCGTCTGCTTCCTCTTTAGTCTCTTCTTCATCTTCCTCTACTTCTACTACGTCCGGTTGGGTTGGGGCTGAAGTTGTTGTAGTGGGTTGTGGTCCTTGGGTCTGCTCTGCTTCCGTCTCGAGGTTAGATTCATTGATCATCCTAGCGATTTCTTCATCAGTGAGATCATCCAGGGTGTAGCCCTATGGAAACTTCATGTCAGAGGGAATCGGAGGGAAAACTAGATTAGGTCCTTCTACACTCTGTGTGGGTAAGCGAATTGTAAACGGACGGATACGTCGCGTTTGTGGAGGGGTCACCTCTGGTGTGGTGGTGGCTCCCCTTGCTAGGCACACGGTAATTGGACTGTACCTCGCATTTTCTTAGATGGAGGGCCGGTTGTTGATAGCCGTCTCTGGAATTCCTGAGCTCTGGACCACACTAGTGCTCTTTGAATAGGCACGTCATAAGCTAAGCACTTGTAAATTATTTCTGTCAGCGCACAACACCCATGAAGCACGTTCTTCTGTTTCTTATTCCATCGTTGATGTGCTAGGTGGATTTGATCTATGATCCAATGTGGTAAATTGATTGTAAGATCCTCTGTCTCTACCAAGTACAAGCTGAACCAGATTCTTTTTGGTGGCATAGTGAAGCACTCTTGGGTGGGGAAGGTGAAGTGTTGCATGACAGTTCGTAGGTGGAGGGTGATGGTTGGTGTCATTGCTACCATGTCCTTCAATTTGTTGAGATCCTTGTGCTTCATCCTGCCAGGAATCATTGTTTCTTTCTCAGTGGGAATATGCATACCTTGCATGTTCAACGCTTCCCGTACTAGGTTGAGGGTCAGTTTGAATCTTTTTAGCTCGTGGCCTGGCGCTAGTGAGGGTAGCACAAAAGTACTATCACCTCCCTTATCTCTGCCAGGGTGATGGTACTGATAAGGTAGGAGCAACGCAGGAAATCTGGCTTAGGTAGATGTGCCCGAAAATAGCTATCCAATCCTGCTTTGGTCTATACAGATCGCATGACTTTTGCATTCTGGTACTTCTCGAATTCACGGGTGAAGAAATGGTATCTTCCCCATTTGCCATTAAACTCAATTTCTGCCTCCCAAAAGTAGGTGCCTTCTCCCAATGGTCCTGCGACATCACTGAACCAATGTGCGTGTTTCTCCACTTGAGAAGTGTGTCCCTACAGAGGATCCTGAATGGGTAGTACATGCACAGCTCTAAGTTCTTGAGGCCTCTCAGTGAGTTGTGGTTCGAGGAGGAGGGTTTCAATGTCCACTATCTGGGCGTTGGACCCGGCCTGGGAATTGGTACCTCTTGCTTCTGCCATGTTACTTCTTGTTTGCTAGTTCTGTGAGAATATAGAAGCATGTCTTAACATTGTAATGGACAAGATAGAGCCGTTTTTGTCCCCGTTACAACATTAACATGAGGTTAGTGGGTCAGTGAGTGATCGGTGATTGTGTGTGTAGTTAGTGAATGAATAATCCTATGAGCTATAGGAGAGATGTAGTGTGAGAATGATGCAATAAGTAAGTGGAGATGAATTTACAAATGGGGGTCGGGGGGTTTATTACAAGCTTTGGGCTGCCAAACACAGTGGATGGCTCTTGGTTTTGGTTTTCTGGAGACTTTGAGGGCTTTATAAGAGTGTCTGCTTGGAAATGAGGCTTTTTAGGGACCCATCTACACGTGATTCTACTCGTGCTCATGGGTGAATTTGTGTTCGTGTGTGTTGAATAAGAGTGGGTATCAGTTGTTCAACTGAGTGAACCATGTTGTACATGGTGTGATCTGTGTGTAGCTATTTGAGCCCGCAAGCAAGCCTTACGCACCCAAATTTGTCTAGATTGTGGGTCAGCCTTCATCGACTTCTTGGGTACCCAGATGGACTTCACTTTAGTGGAGGACTTTTTGAAAGACTTCTTATTAGTGTCCTGTTGTTGCCCACTAATATGAAATTGAGCTAGTGATTGTCACTGGACCTCAACAGGTTGGTCGCCTTTCCACACCCACACTTGTTTTGATGGTTGAGACATCGTGGCTTGTATTTTCTTTTGGCTTCGAGCACAAGTCGTCTGCTTCTTCTGCATTTGATCCACCTTTGGTTGCTGCATCTTGTTGGGAAAGATGGATGGACACTTCAAGAGATTGAATAGGTACTGCCAAATCCTGCTTTGTACCAGCCCTTGTAAGCTTCAGAGTTGATAAGTGGACCTCTTTAGCTTTCCAATGACACCATAAAATGTCCTATGTACTTTGGAAATGATGTGTGTAATGATTGAACCAAAACAGATAACTTTGAAACTCAAAATCTCAAGAAAACCTTTTATTTATGTCTTGACACCTGCTCGATCTTTTGCTCAGTGTGACCAGCACAGTAGGAATTGGAAAATTTAATTTTAGGGGTATCTAATTAGCTTAACAAGCTAACTATTCCAAGTAGAATGATGTAAAAAGATTAACTATGCTAAGAGAAATCAATTTAGCAAGTAAACCTTTACCCTCGATTTTTTAGGACTATAGCAGACAATGACCAATGATCACCTCAACGAGTTTTTCTCTGAAATCGCTAAATAGAATCTCTTCAAATTTTCGTATCATGTAGAAAACTTCAATTTGGTTTCAACAAGCTTTAGATATTTGAATTTGGTTGAGAAATGACTGAGATATGCACTCCACAAGTTGACAGACTTTCAAGTAGTATGACAGAGAACTCAGAAATGACTAGTGAAGATATATGTATTAATGAACACTTGTATACAATACCATTAGCATGAATTTCATTGCCTAATGGTGTGGATAGGTGTGGGCTAGAGTGTAGGCCTCACACACACTCAGAATTGACAGTAATGAGCTTCGGAATGATGAGTCTCTACCATGACTTTTTCATGATCACTTTTATAGTGATTGAGTAAAAATTTGAATTCAAATTCAAACTTTTGGCTCCGTATGATCAAGTTCCTATATCCTACGAGATATTCCATCAATCAAAGCTAGCCTTTTTCCATGAATCCCTTTTGGTAGGTTTTTACAAAGATTCCAAGTCAAATCTAACTTTTACAAAGAAGTAAAGTGGTAATTAACCACTAGCAATAGTTCCTATGCTTCTCCATTTGTGTATGGACTTCAATGTATCCATCAAGCCAAATGTGTAGGCTTGTGAATTACACCAACACATCTTTGTGGCTTTTGGAAAAGAAGGGAGTTCCGTCGTATCCTTGACTTCTTTGTTGAGATAATCATCCCTCTGCATCACATAGTTTTGGACAAGAATAGCATGGTCATCTTCATGTGTACTCCTGGAAGGACCAAGAGTTTGTGCCTTTCCTAGTTCCTTGAGTGCCTCATTTTCTAACTCAAGTGTAATGCGGTTCTGATCTACCCAGACCTGAAGAAGTCCACTTCTTAGGTTTAGGTTGACTGCATGATCATAGATCCAGTCTTGACCCAAGACAAGAGGCTCAGTGAGGTCCTCATCTTGACACACTAGTACTTTAACTATCAATAAAACATCTTGAATGTAGAGGGGAAGTTCCACCTCGCCCATGCAAGGGTTTCCACACCTCCCAATCCTATGATATATGCTTCCACAGGATTGACATTTAAGTTCAATTCTCGACAGTAAGAAAGTTTAACAGCACTAGTGGCTGCACCTGAGTCAATCAAGGCCCTTGCACTCTTTCCTTGTCCTATATCTAAGGTTACAAAAGAATGTCAGTCAATTATTCTATGAGAGCTAATATCTGAAACTTCACACATAGCCATATGATATCCTTGAGCTACATAGGCATCTATCCTAGGCTGATCTCTACCGTGTCTTCTCAACTTCATTCTTTGGATGCGTTCCAATGCTTCTCCCTGTGCTTCTTCTTGAATTCGTTTTTCCTCTTCTTTATGTTTCTTTGCAGTATTGAGTCGATTTAACATCTCCTCGGTGAGGGGTTCTTGATATAGTTTGACTCTGCATCCACTAATGTAATTAGGAAGAACATCACCCTCTAGAGTAGCTAATTGAACTGCTCCACTCGTTGAGATCCTATTTATGATCATAGGTCCATAGCCTCTCTTATCTAGTTTCCATGCAAGTTGCTTCAAAGTGTATACTAGGACTAGGTCTCCTGCTTTCAAGCCTTTATCCTTCACATGTGCATCAAAATATGCTTTTTGCCTCTTTTTGGCTGCATAAATTCTTGTCGCAGCTCTTAATCGTGTTTCACCTAATCGTTCCAGGTCAACGATTCTAGATGAAAGCTCATGGCCTGTCCACTCATGCTCCTGTGCTACCCTCCATGTTGGTATCAAGAAGTCTAATGGTAGCACTGCATTTTGGCCAAATACCATTTGAAAGGGAGTGGCTTGGAGTACTGTTTTATAGGCAACTCAGTATGCCCAAACAGCGTGGTGTAGCTGTTTGTCCCAATCAGAGTGTTTATTATTCACCAATATGGTGAGCATATTGCATAGGATCTTATTGGTGCTTTCAGCTTGCCCATTAGCTTGTGGATGATAGGGGGCAGACTTCTTATGTACTACCAGGAATTCTTGGATAAGATTTTCTATAACTTCATTCAAGAAGTGAGTGCCTCTATCACTTACTAGCTCGATGGGTAATCTGTATCTAGTGAACACATTCTCAAATAAGAACTTAGTTGTTGTTTGAGCATCGTTCTTCGTGGTGGCTTTCACCTCTACCCACTTGGTTAGATAGTCTATGGCCACATTGATATATTCAGCATGTGAACCCTTAGTTGGGGGATTAATAGGACCAACAAAGTCTATTCCCCACTTAGAGAATGCACATCCACCCATCATAGGTTTCAAAAGGCATCTCATCTTTGCGTATAGGACACTGAGTTCTTTGGCAGACATCACACCTCTTCACATAGGTATGTGCATCCATGTGAAGGGTCGGCCACCATAAGCCTGTAAATAGGATTGCTTTAATCACCTGATCTGGTCCAAAGTGTCCTCTTGCCACACCCTGGTGAGCAGTTTCCAAGATCTTAAGATATTCGTTCTCATGGACACATAATACTAAGGTAACCATCTTTACCCCGCTTTTATAGATTATCACCAATGAGTGAGTAATCTAGGGCTTCTTGTTCTAGACTTCTTTGTCTGGCCAATGTCATATCTTGAGGGAATGTTTTTGTCCTCAGGAAGGCAACTAATGGTTCACTCCAATCTAGTACTAGAGACACTTGATAAAGAGTGGCATGCTCCACAGGTGGTCTAATACGATAGACTGGGCATTCCTTGCACAACTTATGGACATCTGCTTCCACAGTCCGCCAATGCACTCCGAGTCTCCTTAGTGCCTGTAGAGTTCTTTGCCTTGACTAATGTTGCTCTAATGCACCTACATGTGCTAATTGCAACCATTTCGCGTACTCATCCTCTGGCACACAACAAGATAATATTCCTAGGTTTGTATGCTTGTACATACTTCCCGCCATGATCTGGTATTTTTGCACTTTTACTATCTCCCTATCTTGAGTGTTTACTACTGGATGTTTAGGCCCGTATGTCAATAATGTCACTAGTGTCTCAGCCCACTGAGGTACAACTTCCAAATTAAGGCCTATTCAGGAAAAATGGGAATTACATAGGATTTTGAGACAGTTCTTTATGTCCCAATGTTTTAGTTTTTGACTTATTTACACACTACAACATGTTATTATTTCTTGATTGGAGTATTTTAAATTGACACTTTAATATCAAGGATAGTTTTATTATAAATGGGATATCAAGGTTGGACTCAAACTTAAGAAGTTAGCATCATAAGTAATATAAATGGGACTTGAATAATTCCCAAATTTCTTGGATAGGCCTTAATTAAATAAATAAGCATCTGGAAGGTCATCTAATACTCCTTGTGGGGCCTCTCCTGATGTGAGCCTAGAGAGATGATCTGCTCTCAAATGAGTCTTTCCTTTCCTCACCACAACCTCAAAGTCATATTCCATCAGTAAGAGGAACCATCTTACTAATCTACATGTATTGCATGGCTTGTTTACCAAGTATAACAGTGCTTGATGATCAATAAAAAATTTGAGCTTATTTGCCAGCAAATAGTGTCTAAACTTTTTAACCGCATACACCATGCCTAATCCTTCTCGTTCAGTGGTGGTATAATTTCGTTCAGCTGCATTCAATTGTCTACTAGCATAGGCAATTGGAAGATCCATATTACCTTCACCAGTAGGTTGTGCGAGTACACACGCAATGGCATAATTGGATGCATCCACATGAACATGGAATGGCTTGTTCCAATCTGGTGTGGTCAAGATTGTTGTTGAACACAATCGTCGTTTAAGCTCATTGAAGGAATTCTCACATTCATCAGTCCACGCAAAATTGGTCAGAAGGTCGTTAGAGGCTTTGCAATGATGGCATACATATGTATGAAATGTCGGTAATAACCACAATGCCCCATGAAAGCTTGTACTTCCTTGACATTCCTTGGCCTAGGTAGCTCTACTATAGCTTTTACTTTCTCCTCATCCATGGATATGCCATTCTTTGACACTATGTGTCCTACAATCTTGCCTTGCCTAACCATGAAAACACACTTTTCTGGGTTCAAGCAGACCAATCAACATAGACTTCCAAGTTCTTCCTCAGGAACTCTTTGAATACATGGCACATCAGTCTCTGAAAGATAGCGGGCGCATTGGTAAGTCCAAATGGCATTACCCTAAAGGCGAATATGCCCCACTCTGTGGCAAAAGTTGTCTTATGCTAATCTTCTGGAGCTATGGCCACTTGATTGTAGCCCGAAAATCCATCAAGAAAGCTATATACTTCCTTGCCTGCTACTATTTCTAATAGATGCTCAATGATAGGAAGCGGATAGTTATCTCGAATAGTGGCTGCATTAACCTTCTTCAAGTTAATACATACACGTAACTTTCCATTCTTTTTGGGCACCACTACAATGGGGGAAACCCACTCCGTGTGCTCAATCTCATAGATGAATCCAGCTTCTACCAAGCGATCTATCTCTTCTTTGATCTTGGCAGCATAATTATCATTATATGTGTATGGCTTTTGCTTAGAGGGTTTGGCATCTGAGGTCATGGGGATAGTGTGTGAGCATATGTCAGGATCTACACCTTTCAAATCCTTGTAGCTCCAAGCGAATACATCTCTATACTCTCGTAGCAAGGCTATCAACTACTGCTCTTCTTCTTCTGTCAGGTCGTGCCCTATGTAGGTGCATCTTTCTTCTCCTTCTTCTATGGCGACAACTATTTTCTTGGTGGTTTCTTTGTTATCATAGGCTTCCCCTGACTGCGCCTCTCGTTTTGGCATTTTTATCATGACTCTTCTATCATCTATTTCATACTTCTTAAAGTTTTCAGGGACCTCAAACAAAGATTCTTCCTCTTCTGGTGTGACTTCTCTCTTCTTCCTTTTCTTGCCTTCACTCTTGGTGGTCACTTGTGTGGTTAACCTTACATCATTTGTGAACTCTCCATGTCTCTGAGGGTGAACTTCTACTTCATAAAAGTATTCTTCATCTGATGCAAAGGGTGGGTCCATAATGATTGACTCTAAATCGGAGTCACTTGCATCCTCGAATGCATCGGTTCACATTCTTCTAGAACCGAATCTCCCATGATTGGCTATGGAGAAAACTGAAATGTCATAGCCATCCTCATCACAGTGGGGTGTCCATTGTTCTTCATTGATGGCTACATCCATTGTTGCTAAAATTTCTTCCCAGCTGTGAGGTTCAAACTCTTCGTCAGGAAACACTACATGTGCATAGGCTGGGTCTTGAATTGATCTATGGGTTTCCTTCGCACCTATCTCTCTGGCTTTTTCTCTCTTCTCTTCTTCTACTGCCACATTACACATCCACAAGTGGGTGTCTTCATGCATCCATGAGGATCCTGATCCTATGGAATGCACTGACTCCGTATCATCTTTGGCTCTATGGATGGGGTTCCATTGGATGGGGGGTACATCTCTATGAGAGTAATCTTTGAGATTCACTTTGGTCGTGACACCTAAGTGTTGCAAATACAAGGAATTGGTTCCCCAATCATGCACCACCTGCAACTGTCGCATAAATGGTCTTCCCAAAATCATCTCATAGGCGTGATTTTTGCTAAAGTCACATATAGCAAACGCATGCTCAAACTCAGCACCACATGTGGTGAGAGTTATTCCTTCTAGTAGCCCTAAGGGTCTTTCAATGTGACCATGGGCCATCTGCAATTTCATCCTAGTTGGCCTGAGTGCTGGCTTGCCCCAACGCTTCCATAGGGAAGTGGTAGCAATTGCAACTCCTGCACCTGAGTCCAGAATTGCCTTGGTTGTGTATCCTTGATGAGTGATGGGAAGATAGGTGTTTCCTTCTTCTCCCTCACTCATGTCTCCTATCTTATCCAAGGGTATTTCCGGCACTGTTCTATGAGATCCTTCCTGGGAACGAGGTTTTGCTACTTTTGGCACTTGGTTAGCTACATGTTTCCATAGTTTTGGCCTCACCTTGAGTAGCTCTTCTAAAGTGAGGTTGCACTGCACTTTAGTGTTCTTCACTACCTTGGTATTCCTAGGTATGATAGAGTCTTCGTTTCTTATCATGAATGTGGGTGCCCTCATGCAAGTAGACTTAGCTTCCCAAGGGCCTATGA
The DNA here is from genome assembly GCA_020310875.1 of Ceratopteris richardii. NCBI lineage: Eukaryota > Viridiplantae > Streptophyta > Polypodiopsida > Polypodiales > Pteridaceae > Ceratopteris > Ceratopteris richardii. Next base: position 46,386,637 of record CM035444.1, on the reverse strand, counting down.
AATGGGGTAGCTCCTGTAAGGAGTTAGACTCAAATTCTAATCTCTCCTGAGATTGGGTACTTTCTTGCTTTCCATAAATAGAAGGAATGTCTTGTGGGAATTGATCATGTGCATCATCCACAAGTTCAATGGGAGGAGGGACTTCAATTTCTTTAGCCCATTTCTCTTCTTGAATCTCTCACAAGAACTCTGGTGAATACCTATTCATAGAGGAAGAGGTGTCTGGTTCAGTGGAATTAGGCACATAAGCTTCCTGTGGAGGAATGCTTATTCTTTTACTTGCCTCATCTCTTCCTTTAGAATTTCCTTCCTTGGCAGATCTTGCAATTATGATCTCTAACTTTTCTAATAGTCCATCCAAGTGCAATTGTGCCTTAGTTGAGCAAGAGTAGTTGAAGAGGCGACTGGCTTCAAACATGGTCTGAGCCAATGCTACCATTTTTGCGCAAAGCTTGGTTCTTTCTATCTCTATGTCAGCTCTAGGGTAACACTTGTCATGATCTGTCACGTTTGGCCCTTCTTGGATTCTGGCCTGATACGCCTTAAGCATCATGTCTATGTCTTCTAGAGTGGGGTCAGCTAATACTGATCCTACTCTAGGGGGTGGTGGAATTGTATGAGGTGGGTTGAAAGATGGTGGATTAGATGGTGATAGGGATGAAGGTGGTGGTGGTATGTGAGAGTTTGTTTGAGAGGTGAGCTCAACAATTTTGGTTTTTATTTCTCTTATGCTCTCTTCTAATTCGCTCATCTTCTTAGAACATTGTCTTTTCATTCTCTCTCGGCTATCTTTCCATGCTTCCGTCCGTTTCTTGGCTATGATCTCAGTTTCACTAACCTCGGCATCTTTTCTTGGCCTACACCTTGATTCTGCTGCAGTGCCTGAGCTCTGGTGACCACTTGCACTGGTGCAGTGGAAGTTACACTTCCTGTAGAGTCTACTACTAACCCAATAACATTGATAGGAGTAATTTTTGGCATATTATTGGGGTTCTTTGGGCAATCTCTTAAGAGATGCTCCTTCCCGCAATCTTGACAAAAGCCTTGAATTGTCACTGATTGGGGTTGTGTAGGGGCAGGCATTGGGCAATCATGAATGAGATGATCTCCCTGACATCTGTAGCACGATCCTCTAGGGAATGGGGGTCTAACTTGCCTCGGTTGAGGTCTAGGGTTGGGATTTGTGTACATGATATTTGCATACTCGGATCCCCACTAGGTTCACTCAGTTCTTCACTATAGTAGGATTCACCATGTTCAGGAGACTGCATGTAGTAAGCTTGGGGGCTATCAATATGTGTAGAATCAAAGCTATGGTCACTGGGGTCACTTTTCGAAAGTAATGGAGTTACTGGGACTATAGCTCTATTCAAATTCTCTTCTGCAGCTGCATATTTTATTGGGATCACATTGGCTGGAGCAAGAGGTTGTTGTGCTAGCACTGGTTGAGATCTCTGCGGGGCCTGATATTGTGGTTGGTACGTTTGTTGAGGCCTAGTATACTGTTGTGGTGGGTACTGGTTTTGATATCTTCCCTGTTGTGGATAGGGCTGAGGGTAGGTTTGCCTAACTGCTTGCTTATTGTATGGGCAATCTTGTGCTGTGTGATTAGTGTACCTCCGCTCTATGGTGCAGTATTGGCTACTGGGATTCACTTGGGGTTGAGCCATGATGGGACATACGTTCTCCATATGGTCACCTCCACAAGTATAGCACCGCTTGACTGGGGCAAATCTTGGGATTTTTTTGCTAGAGACACCTAGAATTTTAGCTATTTTCTCAGCGAGTTCCTCAATAAATATGGACTCCGAGGAAGAGAGGCTAGTAGAGCTATCTGAATCTTTGTAGAGTTTTGAAAGTTCTAATTCCTCCCTTAGGTTATCCTCGATGTCAATGCACATGCGTACACACTCTTCTATGGTCCTAGGGTCCTTTAAGTACACATATGATCTCTTAGATTGTGATCATTCCGACCTCAATCGGTTGTTCAGGCTTATACCTCCAAAAGGCTTCATCGGTCTCTCAGTTCAAGAGCAAATCTATGCTCCTATTGTCCTGGGGAACCCACTCAGGATTGAGGATTCTCGTTAGAACTGATTTGCCTCGAGGGGTTCTCGGCTCTACATCGATGTTCCCTTGCTCTAGGTCACCTAAGTTTGTCTCTGGGATCACATTCCCAAATTCGTCTGTCCTATCTGGGTGACTGGTGACCACGTATATGGTTCCTTCTTTGTCCAGATAAGCTCCATTTTCGAATTTGACAGCTGGATGTTCAATTTCAATGGGTTGGTCAGGGTTTTTAATTTGGACCACAGATCTTCCTAGGCCATCCTCATGGATGCAAGCACCTAATCGGTTGTTCCTAAGGTATTTGAGTTGCATCTTATAGGGGCCTTCAACCCTATGTAAATATGGCACACCTGAACTTCCTGTAGGTCTCTCCATACCGTGGGACATCTCAGACTCGCTAGTTTCAGAGCTAGGGTAGTGAGAATGATGGCTCAACTGCTGGGCCCAAGACCTAGCAGTATGATTGACACTAGCCTCTGAAGACCTAAGACTTTGTCTATCTCTCCCTAGATGTCGTCTTGATCTAAGGTTCATATGCCCGAATGAACAATCCCTATTTTTACCCAAGGTACAACCTCATTGCAGATCTCTTTATAACAATCACTTGGTTCTTTTTTAGTTGATTATCGTGTTTATAATCTTGTTTGATGTCACGTCGTCAGGAATACTTAAGTGATTTTTGGCACTTTAAGTTGCTCGTATCACGTTAAGTTCTTTTCTTTTAAGTTATCAATCAACAAGAGACTATCTTTATGCTTGAACTTGAGTATTTAATAGTCTTCAACTTGATAGATGCCTATCGTTGCCCTGACTTACTTCTAGCACTACTCGCACTTAGCCTAAGCTAGGAATTGACAAAAGAAGTTGAGAATATTCCAACCTCACTTGCTGATCCCTTGCTCTTTAGTGCTTAAGAAACCCGCTCTCAAGCTTGCAGAATGCCCTTGCTTCGGATGCCCTCTAGTGCTATCAATGGACTTGTAAAAGTCCCAAAGTTAGCTCAAGATTTGAATTCAATTGACACAACAAACCCTCTTCATTCATGCAATTCAGAAATCAAATTTATGCTTTTGGCTTTATCGAAAACAATCCTAAAGATCCCTTAGTTTTTCTCCTCCAGGTTATGGTCAATTCAAAATACTATATCTATTAATCCTGATATTAATTTTACTGTAGCCAGTGGAAGTTTTGGTTGTACTCCCCACAAGCTTTCCAACAAAACAAAAATCACAGCAAACAGATTTGGTATGAGGAAGTTATGATTATTCAAGGTTCTGGGGGTAAAAAAGGGTTCAAACAGGCTAACAAGCAAACAGGACTCCTCGAAATACTTTGTGTAGCGGCCTCACAATGCTCTACTAAACCTTAAATGCTTCCACATATTAGCCAAAATTAGATCAATAGTTTTTGCCCTAAAAAATTGGCCGAATTTGCCCGTCAATCGCGATCGAGTGGTATGTCAATCGCGATTGATATGTCAGTCGCGATCGACGTGTCGGTCGTGATTGACACGTCCGTCGTGGCTGTCAGTCGCGATTGATGGGTCAATCGCGATTGACACGTGGCCCGTAATTTTAGTCAATCGTGGTCAAAGGATCATTGACTCTGTCGATCGCGATTGATGGGTCGATCGCGATTGATGGGTCGATCACGATTGACAGGTCCGTCGTGAGGGCTCTATCGATCGTGGTCAAACAGTCGTTGATTGGGTCAGTCGCGATTGACAGGTCCGTTGGGGCTGTCAGTCGTGATTGATGGCCGATCGCGATTGATGGGTCGATCGCGATTGATGGCTCGATCGTGATAGACACGTGGCGTGCGTAAATTCTATCGGTCGTGGTCAATCGGTCGTTGACTCAGTCAGTCGCGATCGACGTGTCGATTGCGATTGACGAGCCCGTCGGCAAGTGTCCGTCATCGTTTGTCGATCGTGATTGACAGAAAACAGAGGAGTTTTCAAATTTTAAACACAGATTTAGGAAGCTCTAGGCATGCACATCATGGTTATGTACTTAGTTTGACAAAATATTCACTTTTTTGTCGGTCGCGATTGATAGAGGTCAACGCCTCGAGACCTGCACAGTCAAATTTTTTACCTGTTGGAGCTGGTGCAGCTGCTGGGGATACTGATTCCTGTAAAAAATCTCAAAAAACACAGAAAAGCACAAGCACACAAATGCTCTCTCGCTCTCTCTCACAAGTGAAATGAGGGGAAGTGGTATGGGAAGGTGATATGACCAAAAACTGAAATTTTTTGCGATGATGGAGATGGAGGTGAGAGATGGTGATGATGATGGTGGTGATGAAGAAAACAAAAGAAAATAGATAAAAGTGAAGAAAATACCTATGACTCCAATGCCTCAACTCTATGTCTTACCATCACACGCTCGTCCTCAAAGCTTGATCCCCGGCAACAGCGCCACAATTTGGTGTAGCTCAGTGATGAGTAGCACCTCCTTTAATGTCAATCCGGGAAGACATGAGGATGGTATGAAGACCTCGAACAAGTGATGGCACAAGTGTATGAGTGAGAAGCACACTGAAATGCACACGCATACACACACACGCGCACACAAGGCAAGAACAAAGAGAGAGACAATGGAGTTCTTTAGATTTCTCAAAAAAGCTCTTACAAGTTCAATTCTACAACAAGTTAACCTCAAAAATGAGCTCTCTAGCTCTTTTTATAGTTTTTGACTAGTTTTTGGCCCTGTCCAAACCTAGTGTCCGGCCTAGTTAAAAGTTAGGTTCTAGGGCCTATTTGAGGGCTCAAACGAAGTCTAAAAATCATGAAAATCGGTACGATGATACTTCTAATACTCCTCAAGCTCGAGGACTCCTCGGCTTGCACAAAATGGAGTTACAAAAAGGTGAAATGGTATTTACAATGCTTTTTAGTGATGAGAAACACTGTTATGAAGATGTTGATTTGGAAAAATTTGAATGGCCTACTTGCCAGATCTTTGTTGACTAATTTCTCTGCTTGTGCCTTCTCTCCGCTCTGGCTCCCTTCTTTGGCTTCCTTTTCTTGTGAGTCCTTGGGTGCTTTGACTGCTGCCAACAAAAGGTGATACCTTAACTAATCAAAGAATAACAATGGAATAGTTAGAGAGTCAAGATAGCTTCACACACCTTCAAGATTACAAATAAGCTCACACATCCCAAAATCACGAACAAGCTCATGCATCTTTGAGATGACTAAAAAGAGACTGGAGTACACTTCTATGAAACAACAAGAATCACAACATCACCCAAGTATGAGACAAGGCACTAGACAAAGATGCCAATTAGGACCAGTCACATCAATCACAACCCAAGGATAGGGAACATACTAAGAGGTCTTCTTGATAAGCAAGGTGTGGGCACTAACCCACAGAAAGCACCAACTCCCAACCACGCATCTCACATAATGACTCCTTGCACTACTTCATCCCAAGCAAACCAAGAAGTAGCATTGTACAAGCTCAAGAAAAAGAATGTATCTTTCATGATCTAATGATCTTGTATGATGTATATCCCTGCATCATCCATCCTTCTCCTTAAAAAGAGGAGAAGAAGACCAAATTGTTGGAGCCACTGTCTCCCAACCATGATGGTATACCTTGCCCTTCTATTATGGGACCTTGGGAAGAACCACCTGAACATTCTGTTGACACAAAAAAGGAGGAGAAGAAAGCGCACAGCAAAGACCATGTTGGTCTTGCCCGAAGGGGCTATTAGGGGAATGCGCTAAAGAGCGAGCCATTATAGTTTTGCTTAAGCTTAATTATGTTGTTCTTGCTTAAGCTATTATGCTTACGCCTAATGGTTTTCTTTAGCCCATTAAGTAAAGAAGGGAAAACCATTAAGTAAAGAAGCGAAGACCATTAATTAAAGAATGGAAGACCATTAAGTAAAGAAGGGAAGACCATGTTGGTCTTGTCTTGTCTTGTCTTCCTTAAGCAAAACCCGTAATGGTTTTGTTTTCTTTAGCCAAAACCCTAACATGTATCATTTTCCACCCCCTAGCTACAATGGAGATTGCGACCTCAAACGCAAAGCGATAGGAATATCTATATCTAAATCTAGATTCATAGACAGGGAAGAAGGTCATTAAGGGCGATAAGGTTAGCCTCTACATGCTAAGTTCTGAATAGCTAATCAATCACCTAGCATGGTGTAGAGTGGAAGAATAATTGGCATGTATAAGTTTTCTCATATCCCATGAGTTGGGGGAAGATGTCCAAAGATGTCTACAAAGATGCCATGTGGAAAGAGGAAAGGGAGAGGGCAAAAGTACATGCCACTTGGCCGAAGAGGAAATGCCATGGGATCTAGTACTACTTGGCAAGAGGGACGTAGGTACTTTGACGTACAAAGTACTATTTCAAGTACAATAAGTACAATTAATCATTGAACCCATTGAAAAAAGCAAGTGGGGATCTATCTACACCTACCTTTAAATGATTACTTGCTCCAACAGATATTGAGAAAGGATTGAATCTTTAGGAATTATGTCATAACAATGACGAAGAGTATCCTCCCATCATCTCAGCCATTTTCATTGATGCAAAGTCGTTTGAGAAGAGCTTATAGCTACTTATAACGAGATACAAAGTGGTCTAGAGAAAGGATGAATGTGAATATTTAGGAGTAAGTAGGTTTTATGTTCATCATGCAAATCTTACATGGTTTTTGGCCAAGATAAATGCTTACTAAAATTCATGTAATTAACTTGTCACATAGTACTACCAAAGGTTTGGAAGTGGCACAAGATGTATGCATAGGGAAGTCATCAAATTATGATTACCCAATATTTTTTATTGTGAATCATGTGTTTATTTCTAAAGGATTTTAGATAAAATTTGGACTCTAAATCTAGAGAACACATTTTCCATGGAGATGGAATTGACTATTAGTCTAGATATTGCTTATAAGATCTTGAGATATAGTCAAAAAACAAGAGAAATGATGTAATATTCAATGAAATGAAAATTCATTGATTTTTCAAAAGGATTTTGAAGTGAGACGAATAGTAATTTAAGGAATTAGTCCTCCCATTAGCATGCAAAACAATTCTACACATAAAGGGGCTAAGAAGAATGTTCCACAAGGTCAATCTACTAGTGCTCCTGATTACCAACCATTGAATCATTATCAATTCGTGTGAAAAGACTCTTCCTATGACTCCCCTCACTTTTGGGGGGAGGTATCTCTGCTCTGATAACGACAAAGAAGACCATAGCTATGCCGGCTATCTTCGTGGAAGCATGGAGTTCTATATGTTCAATTCTGCCCAGCCGCGTGGGGGTTTCCCATATATCTCTCTCTATCTCCTCATACCCAATATGGGCAATAATCCAGGCCTCTCATGTGAGTGCCACTTGGCACTCATGTGAGTATCCTACTCTTAAAGTATAAGCGGAGGTTCTCACCTCTAAGTCCTAACTCATATGATACTCCATGTGACATTTCCTTCCCCTTAGTTCCATTTTTGTCCTCAGAAATGGTATTGGAAGGTCTCATAGAAAGAGAGAAATAATAGAACCACCACTCCCACTATATCCCCATGCACCATATGTACATGGTCAAATCTCCGTGTTGTTTCCCCGTATCCTTCCCCTTAAGGATACCCTTGGGAAGGTAATCTAAAGTTGGGAAACCGTCTCTGAAGGGTGCTGACCCGCTCCCATGTAGCACTATCTTCTGAATTATCTTTCCACTTTACTAGACACTCTTTATATAAATGACTTCTCGTCCGTTTCTCTCGATCGTGTAGTATGCTCTAAGGCTCATGTGGAATAGATTGAACAGAAATAGGCTCTACTACCTCACTATTTGGAATAAGGCCCACGCAAGATTCATTCTTTTCCCTAATGTTGATAAACTCTTTCTTTCATGATTACTTAACAAAATTACTAGATGATAAAACTACCAAAATATGTGACACTCAAACTATGATGAAAAATCTCTTTGAGCATATATTTACACACGTTGGTATTTCCATCAAAATTCTAAGCAATAAGCAATTGGATTTGTAAATCAAATGATTGAGAAAATACTAAATGAAACTCAGCCACTTATCATCCACAAGCAAATGTTCAATAAAAAAGTATAAATAAACTTATATGCACATGTTGACTAAGCTTGTTAGAAATTATTGATTGTATTAGGATAAACAATTGCATTAGATTTTATGGGCATACAAAGTTGTTTACAAGAGCATTAGGAATTATCATGAGAGCTCAAGCCCAAGCCATCTTTCCTATTCTCTTAATTATTTGGAAAGGTCCACAATACCTAGGAGATAGTTTTGGATAGGGTCCCGTCTTCATGGTTTCTGATCTAGATGGAACTCTAAGATAGACCTGCTCTCCTACCTCAAAGTTGATGTCTCTCCTTTGAGGGTCAGCATAGGCTCTAGCCCTATCCTAAGCTCTTTGAATGTTGTCCTTAGCAAGTCTAAGCATATCGTTCATCTCTTCCAAAAAGTGCTTTGCAGCTTGAACTTTCTCATTCTACAAGCCTACTGCATAAGGAGCGAAATCCATACATAAGCATAAATCGACTATGCCCAGTGGAAGAGTGCTTGGCACTATTATATGCAAACTCTACTATAGGTAAGTACTCTTCCCAATTAGTTTTCCTTTCATTCACATATGCTCGAAGCATATCCTCTAGGATTTGGTTAATCCTTTCTGTTTGCCCATCCGACTGTGGATGCTCGACTGTACTCATGCTAAGTTTTGTGTCCAACCTTTTGAAGACCACTCTCCAAAAGTGGCAAGTAAACTTCCTATCCCAATCGAAAACTATGTCTAAAGGAAGACCATATAACCGGTATAGGTTCTCCACAAAGAGTCTAGCCAACTCTGGTGTCTTCACTGTAGTACGTGTCAGAATAAACCTAGCCATTTTGGTTAACCTATCCACAATTACCCAGACTGAGTCGTGCCCTCTCTGTGTCTTAGGTAATCCGACTATAAAATCCATGGAGATACTCTCCCACTTCCCATTAGGAATATCCAATGGGTGGAGTAGTCCTCCAATCCTCAATCTTTTAGCTTTAGTGCACTTAAGCACATACTCTAGGACATCCTTATGAAGTCCAGGCCAATAAAACTGCCTCTTAACAAGATCATAAGTCTTGTTAACTATTAGGTATCCCACACTAGGTGTGTCATGACACTCATACAAAATATGGCGTCTCATCTCAATATCTCTAGGGACACACACCTTACCTTTATATAACACATATCCATTATGGACATTGTAATTCTTCCACTTGAATCCTTCTTGAGTACCCGTCGATACTCCTTCTCACTAGAAACCCGTATTTCACGATCCCCATTCTCTATGGCTTCCCAAATCTCGGAATATGCAGGATCAAGCCTACATTTCTCTCTAATGGACTCAAGTAGCTCACTAGTGATCTGAGTAAAACTCAGTCCATTGAGCATAGGCATGTGGCTAAATGAATCAGCCACTACATTAAACTTTCCCTTCCTATACCTAAGCTCATAATCAAACTCTTGAAGGGTCTTTGCCCATCGGGCCTTACGACCTTGTTTGATTAGAGAGCCACTTGATGCTCTCTTGATCAAACACTATCGTGACTTTGGCACCATATAAATAATGAGGCCACTTCTTCAAAGCATGGACAATTGCGCACAACTCCTTCTCATAAACAGAGTAATTTTTCTGAGCCGGTTCTAGTCTCTTACTCTCAAATGATACTGTTCGACCATCCTGAACTAGGACCGCTCCTATGGCAAAATCACTCGTATCAGTCTCAACCACAAACGGTTTGTTCGGATCTGCTATATGTAAAAGTGGAGTTATAGCAATTGCTACTTTCAACTTCTCCATACTTTGCTTCTGTTCATCTCCCCAATGAAAGGCTTTACCTTTCCCTTTAAGTTGTTCCATCATCGAGACAACAATTTTGGCATAGTTCTTAATGAATCTTCGATAGAGACCTGATAAACTTAGGAAGATCTGCAGCTCTTCCAAGTTCCTTGGATGTGGCCATTCCATAATAGCCCTTACTTTTTCAGGATCCATCTGGATTGACTAGAATGTTATATTCTTGTATATGTAGAAAAGATCCTATTTGTTGATTTTCTTAATCGATCATTAGCAAACGGCTCCTTTTCAATCGTTTTTCACCCTAATAGATATACAATTTGCAATCTAACATAAAAAGTATGTCTAATTAATCCACTATCTATGTAAAAACCATACTTTGAATTGCATGTCAAGTACTATTGATGCTTTAATTAATTGCATTTGAAAAATACTAGGTGACTCTCACCTCACTAATCAAATGGGTAAACCAAACCCAAAAGAGCCTCTTAAGAGTTACATTTAAGGTTGTATTCAGCCCATATAATTATTCCCATAAACTATCATGTGTATCCTATGCACATAGGAATGCTAGTATTGTGGTAGTAGGTGTCATATCAACCCAACCATCAAGTGCCCTATCTAAACATCTTCTATGTTAAGCAAGTCATACATGTGATAGGACTGATTACAACCATATTATGATGCAAACAAAAACATCCTCTATTTGGTTTTGCGGCGCAAAAGATCCTCTAAGAGTATGTTTTAGTGTCATTTCACACCACTAACCTTTGAACTATCTTTTGAACATGCCTCACATAGTTTACTTGATCTACATCTCTTTTCTTGTTTCAAAAGTTTTACTTTTAATTACAAAAAAAACCTACGAAGGATAACTTGATGGAAGATGAAATTTTAAGATTCTCATCAAGGAGATACATCATTAGGATCATATGCAAAGATGTGGAGCAAGAATTCTTAAAGATGAGTGCAACTTTAGACTGATATGAAATTATTTTCATACTTCTCTAAATAAATGAATTCCTATGGGAGTGTCAAATACAAAATCTATGCATTTAACTAAAGGCCAAGGATTTCTTGATTACACACTATGTAACAAAAATCTTTATGATGGAATCCTTCACCAAGTTATATTTCC
>CM035444.1:46360584-46370584 GCA_020310875.1 Ceratopteris richardii | reverse complement strand
AAGTTATCTTTTAAAGAAATTAAAAATAGAAAGACCTTTTTTTAACCACGTGATGCAGCAAGGCTAAACTTAAGGGTACATACCTTGGCTTATTTACATGGAACACAGCAGATGGGAAAGAGAAAAAAATTGCATGTTGCAAGGGGACTTCACAAGATGATTCTCGGGCAGAAATCATGCACAATCCCATCACACCATCAGCTTCACACTTCACTATCAATATGCCAAACAAGAATCAGATCAAAAGCATCGTTGAAGAAAGTAATGTCACTAGATCTGGAATCTGAAGCCAAATGCAAGGGGATATACATGAAGGCTAAACTTATGGGGGAAACATGTTGGCATGAGTACATGGAACACAGCAACAGGGAAAAGGAACAAAGGGGACAGGTTGCAAGGGGATCAGCAAAAGAGGAATCTCAGACAGATCATGCCAAGATCTCCACTGTCAATATACCAAAGCAGACAAAAATTAAAAGCATCATTGAAGTATATCAACAAATCTGGATTCTAAAGGCAACTGCACAATGTAACAATAGACCCTAGAGCCACCTGCACTACAGTGGATACTGTGTACGTTTACAAAATCAGGAAAACTCTACATGAAACCTTCAACACACACACATGTACCTACCAGAAACCAGAAGAATCGAAGCAATTAAAAAAAGGGAAACAGGCATAACAAACACACAAAGTAAACCCCAAAACACCCACCCAAAAAGAAAACACACAGGGAACTGATTCATATTTCAGAAGCACAAATGAACGGGTTTGCCTTCATCTAGCTGCGTACTTTGAAACCCAACTCTTGGAGAGGAGAAATCTTTGCATATATTTTTGCTTCCTACTGACACGTTATATACAAGTGTTTTAGTGGTATATCTTTCCCATTTTAGAAAACAATAAAACAAGGAAACTTTAGAAGAAGAAATAATATAAAGAATGATTAAAATCATTTGTTCTTTATTGTTTCATGCTTCAAAATTACTATTTTCTCACAAATATTTAGTTCTTTCTTATCAAATTTCTTAAAACGATCTAGGTGAATGCATCATTTATTAATTTTTGAATTATTATTTGCTTTATTTTTACTTTGCTTGAATTTGAAATTGTTTTTCTTTGTTTGATAGTGAGGCAAACAAGAGCTTGCTCAAAGAGCATCAGAGTTTGAAAAAAAAATGCATCTATCTATTTGTTTCTCTTTTCTACCTCCTACTACTCTTTTGAACCACCAGTTTTCAGCTAAACTTGGGAAGCCACATTAGCTTTATCAGCTTTTATCAAAGCTGAAATCCTGTTAGGAAAGCTCATCTAAGGAAGCAATTAGCCAACACACACACACATGAAAGTTGGTGAGTCGGTTCATTACATATTTTGAAGCTTAAGGACATTCATGTCAACTTCTTAACATTGGAGACAACTCTTCTTACAAAGGGATGGTACACTCTCTCTCTCTCTCTCTCTCTCTCTCTCTCTCTCTCTCTCTCTCTCTCTCTCTCTCTCTCTCTCTCTCTCTCTCTCTCTCTCTCTCTCTCTCTCTCTCTCTCTCTCTCTCTCTCTCTCTCTCTCTCTCTCTCTCTCTCTCTCTCTCTCTCTCTCTCTCTCTCTCTCTCTCTCTCTCTCCCTCTCCCTCTCCCCCCACTTCCTCCCCCCAATCGAATTTTACAGACCTTTAGGTTCGAACCAGATCAGCCTTGAATTTCACTATTTTCAATGTTATGTGAGTACCATAGATCAAGAAGAGTTTACTCTCTATCTCAATATTTTTTACACATGGTTATAAAGTGATCCTTAAAAAGGATTCATGTCAAATCCTTACACCTAATAAAGAGCATTGTCTACAGTCTATAACAAGGTGAAAATAGAAATGGCATATTTATTTCATCAAAAATCAGTCATACTAATCTTCGTAGGACATGCACACCTCCAACGGAAAGTATGAAGTAAAAGCATGCAAGATATTGTCACATCAGTTATGAAACTCTCAATCATATGAAGGACAAAGGTATGATTGAAAGTTTGCCAACTTTTGCTTTTCCAAATGATGGAGATTCATGTGAAGGATGTCTTGAAGAGAAGTTACATAATCCACCATTCAAGAAGCATGGATGTATAACAGCTACTAAAAAGATGCAGATCATTCATTCACATGTGAATGGACCTATGAGGACAGACTCTTTAGATTGTCATAGGTATTTTACCACTTTTATTGACCATTTTTCAAGATATTCTTGGGTATTTGGTTTAAAAGCAAAGTCCAAAGTTTTTGCTATTTTCAAGGAATTTGCAGCTATGGTTGAAAATGAAATATCAGTCTAAAATTCAGATTTTAAAAAGTGATAGACGAGGAGAATACATGTCTAATGACTTCAAGTCGTATTTAAAAAACAAAGGTACATCTCATCAGCTCACTATTGTTTATACTCCAAAGCAAGATGGTGTTGCAAAGAAACAATTGTGCACTTGTTCAAATGGCACATAGTATTTTATCTTCTAAGAAGCTTTCACCAAAATTTTGGTTTCATGCTATTCATACAACTAATCACATTCTTAATAGAGATTCTACAAAGGCTTTAAAAGTGGTTAAAGCTAAAGAGATATTATGGTAAGAAACATAATGTGAACTACCAAGTTTTTTGTTGTCCCTCTTATGTTCACATTGAAAAGAAGGATAGTGGTAAGCTTGATAAAAAAGCCATTTGGTTGGTTATGGTGTTGAAAGCAAAGGTTATAGATTCTATGTTCCAAAAACAGGTAACACTTACTCTCATGTAATACTTACATTGCTGAAAATCAAATTCATGATAGAAATTCAGAAGCTCCTAAGTTATGATAGCATATAATTATGCATTTTTTGAGAGGAATTTAGATCCTTATATTCAAGCATACAAGGGGCCCGGGGGTGATCAACATTCCCAAACCCATGCTCACGTATATAAAGATAAAGGAAAGGAGAAAGTTGTAACCACTCTTACACAAGCTGAATTTACGTGTCATCACTACAACCTTCACCATCTCTCATTCCTACTTAATCTATAAAAGGGGAACCAATTCAAACAATTGGGCACATCTAGATGTCAAAAAGAAAAAGAGATTGCACCAGTTTTTAAGAAGATTCCAAGGTGGTACTTGCAAACCTTGCAAGAAAGTGGCTTCCAAACTTTTAAAGGAAGGACAAGAAGTCAAAGATCAAGCACATCAAGTAAATTATGCAAAAGTTTTTGAGATTCATAACATTGTTGCTTTTACTTCAGTTGAGAATGAACATGCTAGTGTTCAAGATGCATTGCATAGTCTTGTGTGGAAAAAAGCAATGCAAGAAAAGATTGATTCCATTCAAAAGAAGCTTTGTGAGTTACTTCAGGAAAAAACAAAGAAATCAATATTAAGTGGATATTCAAGACCAAAAGAAACGTTGACAATACTATTGACACATATAAGGCAAGATTAATTGTCAAAGGTTATGCACAAAAGAAAGATATAGACTATGATGAAACTTTTGCTCCTAGAATGACCATAGTGATAATTGCACTCTCTTTAGTTGCATTTTTTGGTTGAAACGTATACCAGTCACATTTTAAAACAGCGTTTCCTAATGATGATATACATGAGGACGTAAAAATCCAATAACCAAGGGTTTTGATGAGAAAAGTGAAGAACACCTTGTTTGCAAGCTAATCAAAGCTCTTCATGGTTTGACGCAAATACAAAGAGCTAGTATGAGAAGATTCATTTATATTTGATTTCCATTGGTTTTAAGAACTAAGAAGCTTCTCCTACTCTCTATGTTAAGTTGGAGCCGATATTTTGATTAAATCATCATTTATGTTGATGATACAATCATGACAGATCACAAAGAATCAGATTTATAGTTTTTTAAGTCAAAATTTAAGTAATTGATGTTAATGATATCGATTCTTTGCATTATTATCTTGGCATTGAATTTATACATAAGGATAATTGTATTTATATGACACAATAGAAGTACATTGAGAAACTTCTACAAAGGTTTTAAATGCAAGACTCTAAACTTATGCAAGCTCTTATGGATGTTGATGTGTCTTTACAAGCAGAAACAAAGTAGAAACCTTTTGATGCCTACTATAGAGTCAAGAAGTTGGTTGCTTGATTTGTCTTTGTAATGAAGGTCTTGACATTCAATTTGTTGTTTCTCAAGAATCAAGAGTCATGCCCACAAACCTCTTAAAATTCATTAGAAAGAGGTTAAGCGAATTTTGAGTTATTTGAAAGGAACTATGCATTATGCTGTGGTCTTTTCTAAGTCACCAAGGATTTGCATATTCTAATTAGGAAAGTGACATAGACTCAAGAAGATCTATTGATGGCTATTGTTTCTTTGTTGGAGAACGTCTTATTTCTTGGTATTCTAAAAGTCAACCTAAAGTGGCTACATCTTTGAGTGAAGTAGAGTATAGGACTCCTTTTAGAACTATATTTTAAGATATGTGGTTGAATAAAATTTTAAGTTATCTTGATGTTTATGACATATGTTCATCCCTTATGGAGATATATTAAAATAGTCAAAGTGTTATTGTTATTGCTAAGAATCATGTTCGTCATGCAAGGACAAAGCATATTGAACTTCATTATCATTATATTCCTGAACATGTAGCTAAAAAGCACATTGAGGTTATCTATGTGACACATTTATTTACAAAGTCATTATCAAGAGACAAACTTCAGGAGTTATACAAATTATTAAATCTTACCCTAATATGATATCGAAGAAAAAATTGTTGGAAACAATATCAAATTGGCTTTAGATCATAATTTCTAGCAAATCCTAATTTTATGATTCACCATTTGTTCATAAATGAAAATAGTCAACATTGATGAAAGATGGTAAAAAATTATTACTACATAATCTTATATAGCTCGAAAGAGCTATCTAATGAATTATGAAATACAATATTCATCCATCTGATCAAAACCCTAATTTATAAGTTTTTAAGTGCTTTTCGTCGTAAGTTATGATTAAGATCCGATGGTTGTGATTTAAACTTAGAAACGCACTAAATCCAAGGACCCTAATTCAATGCCATGATTTATCACTATAATTGAGCCTAAAAATAAAAATAGTAAGATAATAATACAGTAGGTTTCACAAACGGAAGGTTCTCTACAGGTTCCCAAGTGCGATCATTGATATCATACCCTTTCCAATGAACAAGGTACTCCAATCTTCCTCAGGATATTCTCCAATCTAGGACATGCTCGACTTTGAATTCTTCATGATCATCAATCTCGATAGGTGGTGAAGGACTAGATCTTTCAAGTTTCCCCCCTCAATGGTGAAATCTGATATGGTTCCAACATGGACGCATGGAAAAGTGGATTTATTCTCATGGTTCTTGGTAACTGGAGCTTGAAAGTGACTCGATTAATCTCGGCCAAGATGGTGAATGGACCAAATCTCTGATGGTCTCTCTTTGCACAAGGCCTTGAAGTCTGTAAATTATTTCTAAGTAACCCCACTTTATCCCCAATGTGATAGGATGGATTTTGAACATGATGCTGATCTTCATAATACTTATATTGTTTTTGAGCTCTATGGATCTTTTCCTTGAGTTCTTTGTGAATATCCATGAGGTACTCGGCCTTATCTCTAGTAGTTGGGTTCTTGACACGATTTAAGAGTTGTATATCCATCCTTAGGTATTGTCCATGATTTGCAAAGAAGGAAGTGTGCTTGGTAGATATATGAGCATTGTTGTTATAGGCAAACTATGCAAAGGGTAAAAGCTCAAACCAATCATTTTGATGATAGTTGATGGTGCAACAGAGATACTGTTCTAGGACTTGATTCACATGTTCTATTTGTCCATCAATCTATGGATGATTGGCTGTAGACACTTTGACTTGAACACCAAGGAGCTTGTAAAGACCGTTCCAAACGCTGGATGTGAACGGTGGACCTCGATCACTAACTATATCATCAGGCAATCCATGAAGCCTAAAGATGTATCTAAGAAAAAGTTTGGCAGTGGTTGTACCTATGATTGCCTTGGTAGTTGGAAAAACTTGGAATGAAGAGTGTCATCTTTGTAAATATATCCACTATAACAAGAATAGCATCAGACTTATCCAACCTTGGAAGATATGTGATGAAATCCATAGATAATGAAGATCATGGCCTTTCTGAAATAGGTAAAGGTTGCAAGGGGCCATAAGGTTTATGTCAGGGTACCTTACATCTATTGCAAGTGTCTAGAGATCGGATATATTGTTTGGCTTCCTTCCACATTTGAGGCCACCAAAAATCCCTTGATATGAGTTCTATTGTTTTATTCACTCCAAAATGTCATGTTATAAGGTTATCATGACGTTGTTAAAGTACTTGAATCCTAGGCTTTCCTAAAAGGATGTATAGTAGGTTCTTATAGAATAGTAACCCATCATTTTCTTGGAACTCATTTACTTCATGAACTTTCCCTTCTTGAATTCTTTGTTTGACGTTACAAAACAATTCATCATGTGACAGTCTCACGAATCAAATGGGTCAAGACTGAATCTTCTTGATGGTTTGAAGAGATGGCTACTAATTGGAGATATTCAAGCTTGAGTCGTACACTCTTGTTAATCAAAAGCCTCTTCACCTTTCTTCGGTGCAAAGTAAGATCTTCTTGATAAGGCAACTGACTGACATTGCTGGCACCTTGGACGATACGTAATGACAAAATCGAACCTAAATAGAAAATTACTCCATCTCTAAATTCTTATGATCTGTATACACAGTAACTTTATGAGCTACCCCTTCTAGATGGTAACACCAAGTATCAAACACATCCACTATCGCAAGAAATTCTTTATCATGGATTTCATAATTAATCTTTGGTGGATAGAATTTCCTTGAATGATAAGCAACTAGATGTAGGTGTCCATCATCCCCATGTTAGGATAGGATCATCCCCAAGGCAAAGTCCGATGCATCTGTCTCTAGGAAAAAACGCTTGGTAGAATCCGAGTGAACTAGAATTGGAGCAGTAGTGAATGATGATATCAAGGTCTGAAAGGCTTTCTCTTCGTCTTTAATCCATGAGAATTTTGTGTTACCTATAAGCTTGGTAAGAGGTTTCACTATCTTGGAGTAACGTTACTTTGATGAATATCCTGTAAAAATTGGCAAACCCTAGAAAATTGTACATCTCGAACACATGAAGGTGGTTGCCAATCAAGGAGTGTCTCGATCTTCTAGTATCCATAAAGATTCCTTTCTTGATACAATGTACCCTTAAATCTCCACTTTTATCTCATGGAAAGAGCACTTCTCCAATTTTGCATACAAACTTTTTTCTCTTAGTTTCTCTAGAACTATAATTACATGACATTCACGATCCTCTAGATTTTCGAAGAATATTAAGATATCATCAAGGTATATTACCACAAAATCATCTAAGTGCTCTTGAAAGATATCATTTATCATATGCTGAAAGACAACTGGAGTAGTTGTGAGACAGAATGGCATAATTACATATTCAAAATGCCCATACCTTGTTTGAAATGATGACTCCGATTCGTCTCCTTCTTTGATCCTAACAAGATGGTAAGCCCCTCGAAGGTCAATCTTCGTGAAGAACTTCGCTTTCCCAAGGCGTTCCAAGAGCTTTGATATGAGTGGTAGAGGGTATCTGTTCTTTATAGTGATTTTATTCAACCCAGGATAGTCTATACACATTCGGAGACCCATTCTTCTTCCTTACAAATAGAATAGAGGCTCTTGCTCGAGAATTTGAGTGTCTGATAAACCCCTTGGCTAGATTCTCATCAATATTCTTGCATAATTTTGTAAGCTCCTCTAGGGATAATCTATAGACTAGTCCAAAGGATGGTTATGCTCCCTCTTTAAGTTCTATGGTGCAATCATAAGGCCTATGCTCTCGAAGGATATCTACATTCTTCTTTTCAAAAACATCTTCAAAGCCCTGGTACTGATTGGGTAGCTTCATTGGATCATCTTTCTTGGATTCTTGATTTGGTACGTATAGATCATATATGTCGGCTCCTTCTTAGGAGCATGTATGAAGGCTTTTGCTCCTACATATGTCCGGGGTTTCTTTTGGATATCTCGACGAGTGATTTTATTCTTTTCCCCATTAATGTTTGGATTTATGTTTCTTTAGCCAGGGCATTCCACTGATAACAGGATTTACGGAGCTTGATATTACATTAAAACATGTGGGAATCATGATCACCAAGGCATACTCTTAATGGTGTGGTTTCCTTGGTAATATTCCCAGATGCTAGAGATCGTCCATCCACTACTTCAGCTACTACTGGTTTGTTCTCCTGAAGTACTAAAATCCTGTGTTTCTTAATCAATCCTTCATCGATGAAAAACATGAGGCTTTTCCTGAATCAACTAGGGTTTTAGGGGAAAGAGTCTTCTTAGGCAGGATCAACTTGACAGGGGCAAGACATGTTTCTATGGGTGTTGCTAGAATTACGAGGCCCTTTCTTATATCATGGTCCGATTCTATGGTCTCCTTTACAACTAGACTTCCACATTTCCATGCTCTACAACAGTGACTCAGACTCGGGAGCTTGTTCTCTTGTTGGGACAATTAACTTCAATATGACCAGGGTTTCCACAATAGAAGCAAAACTTGTTACCTCTCCTTTTCTATTTCTCGTGGGGTTAGAGGCTGGAATCTTGTTACATCTATTTGCATAGGTTCAGGCATAGGTTCTTCTCTAGGAGTGGGATTGAAGGGTTTCCATTGGAGAAGTCTTCCTTCTACTTTTTTTCTTGTTTCCTTTCAAAAAGGAGGTTATCACATTGAATGGCTTAGGTGATGTATTCATTCAATGTCTTAACCTCTGGCATCGTGAGCAGAAGGTCCTTCACATAATCTCTTAAACCCCATCTAAATTGGTTTATGAATAATCCTCATGCCAAGTGAGATCACATATCAATTGCCTAGATTTTGATGCATAGGTAGAGGCAGGGCCGTTACCTTGACATAGCTTCCAGAGTTTTGTTTCTTCCACTCCACTCATATCTATATCTCCCAACGTGGCAATGAGCTCTCGAAGAAACCCCTCATGATCACGAAGTACTTCCATGTCCTTGTCCAAGATTGGGGCGAACCATGATAATGTTGACCACATAGTAGGGTTCCAATAAAACCGAACTTGGATGCATCATCAGGGTGTCTGTAAGACTACATATGGATGTACAATTTGACTTATTGGGGAACACGTGGAGCTTCATGCGATCACCATCAAACTTTTTTGGAATTATACTTTTGATTGCAAATCACCCACGTAGGGAAAATAATACAAGAATACGTTACTGAAACAAGAAGTCCCACAACCTCGGACGGATAGGTATGGATAACTCGATTAGAGATGATACAAGAGATCCCAAAACTCGGGATCGTAGGCATGAAGCAAGATATCTGGATTACAAGAACTCCCTTCCGAGAGATGAACTAGTTACAAGAAGTAATTGGAAAAGATCTCATACTACAAGATTACAATAGGATAAGACGGGATGTCAAGGATACTAGATTAAACAAGACTAGAACAAAGGACAAGACTAGAATTCGAACTAGAACTTGGAAAGTACTTACTTGGTGATCACGACTCCTTGAGCTCCCAGAACTAGCATTGGCAAGACTTAGCATGTATGTGCCATGTGGCCAATACCTTCTTATAAAGGTCTTCAAGGGAAGTTCATCAATGACGGTTACAAATGAATGATGTCATCAATTCGAAACATGGCCTCTAGATATCAAAATCAAGCAAGGACAATCGATCATAAGGTTTTGGCGCCTTCCGAACACAATGGAAGCATTAGTTTCTCCCAAATTTGAACCAATCATGAGATATAGGCCACATGGAATCTGAGGTTAAGGATGGTTTCCTTTGACCATGATAACTACAAACGAATTTCATTCTCACCCCAACAATTAGGTAACAGTAAAGTTTCTAGTCCATACACTTGACAAAAGAACTTTTTCTTCTCTATTCCAAGATG